>OZ001258.1:11723823-11806323 GCA_963924015.1 Macrophya annulata
AGCTGCCCTTGATCGTGGAAAGGTTAGCAGCAGAAATGCCGTATATATTATAGTTGCTATTCTCAAAAGGGCTAATATTGACATCAGAGGCTGTAAATTGAGTCATTCGACAATTCATCGAGCTCGCAAAAAGTTTCGGAGAGATATGGCTGCTAAATTAAAAGACGGACTCAAAAACCAGGATAATTTTGTGTTACATTGGGACGGGAAAATATTACCTGATATTGTTGGTACAGAAAAAGTTGATAGACTACTGTTGGGATGGGTGTTGGCAAATTAGATCTCGGTGATTAATATTCGTTTCTCGTTCTTTATTTAAGTTTCGAATACAGAGATGCAGCAGTCTTGGGAAATATATCCGTTCTCTAGCGAAGCTAGACTCAGACTGACTAACGCGCAAACTAAGCACGCACCCAGAGATGGCGCGGCATACGCTTGCGGGCACACAGCTCATATACATGGGGCTTGAGTGATGCGGTGTGTTTTGGTACTAATTTTCACACTCCCTCTCACACAAGTCACTCATGCTTACGAACAAGTAACAGATAATATAATTGGGAACGCAAAACATCTTAAGTTCAGTCTTATGGATTAACAAAATATATGGGCAAGTCCACCAATTATCAACCAATGAACTGGACGTCAAAAATTTGATTTGTTTGAAATTTTTACTTTTCATAGTATGGTCTAAGATTGGAAAGTTCACCAAGTCTCATCCCTTTGAGACCTACCGTTCACGAGATATGCAACATTCAACTTTCGTACTTTGACGTAACTGAGGATTGAATGCAAATTTTTATCGTATCTTTGTCGCTGCAAAATAAGTATGAAAAAATAGGTTTCTCATGTCAAAAATTCTCAGCTTTTCGAATATATATTTTGTTTTCGAATATCTTTCCAAAATCTATTGAAAAAACACGTTCTTTGAGAAAAAACAGCTTTTTCGAGTGCGCTACCAAATTCAATCATTCTTCCGAATTTTTTATCTGAAAGCTGAGATTTTTTCAATGAGAATCCCAAATTTATAAAGTGGGACAGCCGCGGGATCTCGCGTAAGCTGAGATTAATTGATGAAAAGTGTATTATTTAAAGACTTTTGTCAATTGAGAGTGTAAATAATGCTACAAAATGAACATGAAAAAATAGGTTTCCTACGTGAAAAATTCTCACCTTTTCGAATATATCTTTTATTTTCGAATATCTTTTCAAAATCCATTGGAAAAACACGTTTTTTGAGAAAAAACAGCTTGTTTGAGTTTATCATTCTTTTGAATTTTTTATCCGAAAGCTGAGATTTTTTCATCAAGAAACCCAAATTTGTAGAGTGGGATGGTGGCGGGATCTCGCGTGAGCTGAATTCAATTGATGAAAAGTGTATTTTTCACAGACCTTTGTCACTTAAGCGTCTAAATAATACACTTTTCATCAATTGAATTCAGCTCACGCGAGATGCCGCCACCATCCCACTCTACAAATTTGGGTTTCTTGATGAAAAAATCTCAGCTTTCTGATAAAAAATTCAAAAGAATGATAAACCATGGCGGCGCACTCAAAAAAGCTGTTTTTTTTCTCAAAAAACGTGTTTTTCCAATGGATTTTGAAAAGATTCGAAAATAAAAGATATATTCGAAAAGGTGAGAATTTTTCACGTAGGAAACCTATTTTTTCATGTTTATTTTGTAGCATTATTTACACGCTCAATTGACAAAAGTCTTTAAATAATACACTTTTAACAATTAATCTCAGCTTACGCGAGATCCCGCGGCTGTCCCACTTTACAAATTTGGGATTCTCATTGAAAAAATCTCAGCTTTCAGATAAAAAATTCGGAATAATGATTAAGTTTGGTGGCGCACTCGAAAAAGCTGTTTTTTTTCTCAAAAAACGTGTTTTTTCAATAGATTTTGAAAAGATATTCGAAAACAAAAGATATATTCGAAAAGCTGAGAATTTTTGACATGAGAAACCTATTTTTTCATATTTATTTCGCAGCGACAAAGATACGATAAAAATTTGCATTCAATCCTCAGTTACGTCAAAGTACGAAAGTTGAATGTTGCATATCTCGTGAACGGTAGGTCTCAAAGGGATGAGACTTGGTGAACTTTCCAATCTTAGACCATACTATGAAAGGTAAAAATTTCAAACAAATCAAATTTTTGACGTCCAGTTCATTGGTTGATAATTGGTGGACTTGCCCATATATTTTCATCCAAATCTCCGTACAGAAATGCAGTTTCTACATCTAGTTGATTCAATTCAAGGTTGTGCTTGTTAGCAATAGCTAGAAATGCTCTAATTAAGGGCAAGCGAGAAACTGGTGCGTAGGTCTCTCTCAGATCGTAAGTGTTCTTATCTTTAAAACCTCTGATCACAAGTCTACTTTTGTGTTTTACGTTGCCAAGATCAACGTATTTGCGTTTAAACACCCATCTTGAGTCTATGATGTTTGGTTTTTGGTTATTCATTTCGGCTTTAGGACGATCGACTATTTTGTATACGTTTTTGGTTTTCAAGGCATTCAGTTCTTCTTGAATTGAGTTATTCCATTTGTCTCCCTCTCGAGAGTTGATCGCCTCTTTATAAGTTTGTGGATCTCCCTGTATTTTGGCTAGCAGTGCATGATAGGCTATGTCGCTCTCTTTCTCATTAATTTTCTAATTGTTTCCTTTGTCATCGAGGGTGAAGAGGACTTCAGATGTGTCGGAATTCTTGTGCGATCTCTCTCTCTTTCTTTTCATTGGTGGTTCTAAGCTCTCTCCCTCTCTTTCTAACATTTCCTTATTGAATTCGGACAGTAGATAGGCAAGGCGGGTTCTGGATCAACGCGTGTTAGTGCACACAGACACGCACTCACACATGCGCACCTTGGCGTGTCCGTGTGAGGTAGTTGGTGGGGGGGTACGCACACAGCCTCGCGTGTCCGTGTGAGGAGGGGTGCGCGGGGAGGGTCTGCTTAAATGTAGGTCACCCGTTAGACGGGCCACCCCTCTACCTGTCCGCTCGAGTCACCCGTTAGACGGGCCAGCCCCGTAGCGGTACTCGATCTAACGCCTGATTGGTCGGAATCGGGCCACCCCCTAACGGTGATTTCGCGATCTCGTATCTGACCGCCGCGGTCCTCCCTCTGACGTTGCGACCCCTCTCCGACGTCAGACCGTTGCGATCTCGTCTCTGACCGCCGCGGTCCCCCCTCTGACGTCAGACCGTTGCGATCTCCTCTCTGACCGCCGCGATCCCCCCTCTGACCGCCGCGATCTCCTCTCTGACCGCCGCGATTCTCCCCCCTGACGCGACCCTACCCCTAAATCGGCTCGAACAGTGGTAGATATTTGATACATGCAAGCCTACCTGTGCCAACTACCGTATGCGGACTCTCACCTGTGAACCAATCCCTCTTTTAGCACAGAAAAACTTATCACTACTCACACTTGGTGTCCTGGAAAAAATGTCACTTATAACTACTCACACACTTGGTGTCCTGGAAAATGTCACTTATAACTACTCACACACTTGGTGTCCTGGAAAATGTCACTTATAACTACTCACACACTTGGTGTCCTAGAAAAAAATGTCACTTATAACTACTCACACACTTGGTGTCCTGGAAAAAAAATGTCACTTATAACTACTCACACACTTGGTGTCCTGGAAAATGTCACTTATAACTACTCGCACACTTGGTGTCCTAGAAAAAAAATGTCACTTATAACTACACACTTGTCCTATAAAATTATCACTTAAAATTACTCGTTACTTATAACTACACACTTGTCCTATAAAATTATCACACTTAAAATTACTCGTTACTTATAACTACACACTTGTCCTATAAAATTATCACTTAAAATTACTCGTCACTAAACACTTGTCTTATAAAATTATCACTTAAAATTACTCGTCACTAAAATCGCCTCGACCATTTCACGGACTGCACGCAACTCGGCGAGGAAGCCGTCTATCGCCCAGGCGACTTCCTCGTCCTGCTCCTGGTCCAGAGCCTGCAATGCTTCCGCGAATTCATCAGGCTCTGGAACCTCCGGAGACTCTCTCCCCCCCCTCCCACACCACCCCCTCGTGTCCACCGCTTACTTCATGGCTTGAATCAGAATCTGAGTCCTCCACCGGACTCAGATCTGAATCGCCATCATCGGAAAACATCACCCCACAATCCCTATCACAATCCACAAACCGGGCGAACGCATCGTCCCGTCTTTGTTCGAAATATTCACTAACCTCCGGGACCATGGCGTATAGCCACAGGTCCCTCGGGTCACTGAAACGCACCACGTCTTCAATAAACAGGCAAATTTTTTCATCCATCTTCAACAAAGTCTAACGGAGGACTGAGATCGATACTGGATCCCTTCGTTAGTGTGCAGCTTGGAATAGTCATACACACATAAACGAAACTCAAGTACATACGTACTTACCCTCGAAGTCTTCATTACCCAAAACACTCAGCGTGAGAAACGCCGTTGGGTTTGCGTATTAGGTGTCAAGGAGAGCCTAAACATGTCAGCGCGCTAGGGATAGCTTATAGTTAGATAATCTGAAAGGCTAAATAATTACTGGAGCCAGCATAGCCACCAAGCTATAGCTTACAGTTAGATAATCGAAGGTAAAATAATTGTTGGAGCCACCAAGCTCTACAACGCTCCGAATATCTTGAACAGTACGATAAGACGTTAAAGATATCCAAAGTGGGGGGAGGATTCAGCGAATCATCATAATTTAGATATACGCAGGATGGAATAAAAACACGCCAATTACATTTGAATAATTTTTATTTTTCGTTGAGAGATTTTTCAAAGTTAGTACATAATTGATTCCGTTGACATTTCGAACAATTTTTAATCATGGGGGTAGATCCATCGTCACCGTAATGTATTCGACATTTTCGACAACCCGCGATGTCCGTATCCTTCTGCATAGCCTCCGACAGCTTGTCCCACACCTCATCGATGATGTCCGAAGCGTAAATGAGGATGAAATCTTTCGGTAAAAAGGCCACGTCTTCTGCCTTCATTCGCCTCAAACTACCCACTTGAAGGTACGTATACACAGATTTCTGACGAGAGCCAGGACACTCCGTCAAGTACCAACGTTTCAATCGCTGTACGTTTTCGAAAGCACACTGATATCTGGGAATGTGTCCGTGATGGTCCTCGTGCCAATGAGTCACCTCGATATGTTGCAGCATTTGAAGATTCGGACACCCCAATTCCCCCAATTCGATCACCGGCTTCGACTCGTCGTTGATAATTTTTTCGAGCCACTTCTTCTTCTCCTCTCCTTTCACGTAGATGTAATTTGCATGCTCGACAACCTTTTTGATCACCTTCTGCACGTCTTCGTACGGTATGTTACCATCGTCCCGGGGTATCCCGTGATAATTCCGGATCAACCAGGCGTTGGTAGCCTTAGATTTGGCTGACAAGGCTTCCGAAGCACACGGTGGTTTAAAACGAAGACGAGCCAGGCTTTGCGTGCCTGTATCGTCCCCTTGAACGCTAATTACAGCGAGCTCCTTCAATATAAATTTGTTGTCAAATCGTTGAAAGCCTTGCACGTCCAATATCATATCCATTGTGACGATGTGGATTTCGAGAACGTTGGAAGTTGACTAATTTCAGCAGTGTTCTTCCTCACTTTTATATCAAACGCCTCACCATATGAAAAATCGATGAACTACTTTTGTATAGTTATGGGGAAAAATAACAGTTCGTAAAAAGTTTCTCTTTACATTTTTTTATTATTCAAATCGAAACGTGGAAGGTACAGCTTACGAATCTAACTGTAAAATTACGTATTAGACTAATTTCTTAACCCCACCACTTATGGGATTGTATTCAATTACGCGATCGTGTAAAATCAAACAGTAGGCCGCCGTGTCGGTAGAAAAGTTATTTTTTGCTTCGAATTCAAGACGAACGTCCACCGGTCCAAACTTGAGCGACTCGTTTTGTTTTGAACAGTCAACGACAAAGAGGGGGGCATATTGTAGAAAATCACTCTTTTTTAACAACGGTTCAGGTTCCTTGCCGTAATAGGAGGTTTGAAAGTTTGCGAACATCTCGTACAACAAAGCATACTGATTATGACTCATGTCCAGATTCAGGTTCCCGTAGGGATAACATTGAGAATTCAAGAAGAGTTTAACATCGGTGATGTTACAGTGATCGGAATGGCTAGCGTTCTTATTCAGCTTGTTCTTCCGACTTGTCTGGAATCCCAGTATAACGTAGCGAGGTTTCTCCAGCTGCGTCGACGTCTTGACAGTCCAAACGTGATTCGAGGTGGTGGGCAGTACAGGATACTCGTACAATTCCCAATTACGAAAACTCATTGAGATCGGTGCATCTCTCTCGATGAAATTCAACAGTTGTATTTTTCGCTGATCCGAGAGCTTGACATATGGTAACAACCATTCTACTTTATCGATCAGGATTTTGAATTCCTCATCTTGAGATTGCAAAACTGCGTTCGTATCGGTCTTTGAACGGGTCAAGATCAATTCATGTTTTGCGTTGACGATTATCTTCCGGTAGTCTTCCGCGAACCCTAGCATCATCTTCAACGGTATGCATACCTCAAAGTTACCATCGGCATCCACATGGTTTGCATTAATATTGAGCCAACCGGCATTCTCCATCATCCAATTCTGTCCAGGTCGCAGGGAGGGGTAACTTTTCATAAGACTGGTGAGACCGACGTTCTTGCTCCTGTCGATCTCAATGGCGTTCATCTCGTACCGCATTTCTTCAAACAGGTGACAAACACCGTTGTTGACCAGTGTTGTGTTGGTTGACGGATCCCCATCAGCCTTGATTATCTTTCCGCATACATGCAACGAACTCTTGCACGGTAACACGCACAGGTCTTGGTGTTGAACAGCGATACGAATCTCGTCACTGTTATTGAAACTCGACGAGGCATAAGGTTTGTGTGCGTGAACCTCGTAGTGTGCGATAGACTCATCGAAGGCGACGGGTGTTTGAATGTCTAAGATTTCCTCCTCCATGGCCTATAGCAGATGACGCAGATACAAACGAATCGTAGTCTTATTTTGCAGAAATTCCTCTTCCAGAAGGTGTCACCTTGAGACCTAAGCTTTTCAGAAGCAGCACGTTCTGAGGTGTCAGCTCTTTGAGAACCGGTCGACGACTGACCTGTTCGGGGCATTTTACCTTACTAATATAACTATTTCTGTTATAAACTATTCCCATTATTGAGCCTTGACATGCAACCTTATAGTTATAACTTCTCCACGGAAATTGACCAAATCGCCGTCTTGATCGACTATACGGAGTTGGATATGATCTATTGTCCTTACGGTGACTGGTAGGTAAATGACGTGAGACGGTACTTCAACGATCTTATATCCAGGCGGAACGACGGGAAAAAACTCACGAATGGTGTGTACTTTACGTTCATTGACGTAGGCACCCGTTGTAATGTTACACTCCACTCGTAGCGAGTTTACTTTAAGAATAGTCACCGGAAGGTCGGACTCGTGAACCTTATCGGCTTGCAGCACGCGTGGAGTGAAACCTAATAGGCTACCTATAGAATCGTCCGGCATAAAATTCACCGGCTGACTGCATTTAATTTCGCTACACAGTGTATTATTATTCGGTTTGATATTGATGACGATACCTTTATTCAATAATACACCCTGTACATAGTTTTCGATATCCTCTATTTCATAGCTACCGGTAGGTATAGTTACTATTTCTTCACCTACGTAAATCTTGTTGTGACCAACATCTACATTAGGAATCGAATTAAAAGTCAGTAATTCAACGAGACCTAGAGAGTAATTTTTGAGAGGGGAAAGTTCAACGGGGGGAAAGTATTGAGTCTCGAGCACCGAGGAGTTCCCCGATACGGTCAGTGTAAACGAATCGTCCATGCCTACTGCGAAAGTCAGACTGAATTCAGAGAATTACGCTGTATGTTTATATAGAAACTCGAGACACAAGTGACCACAGTTGAACGTACCGTAGTCTTGATATCTTTCGTGGTTATATTTGACGCTACCAACACCAAGGTACCCGATGAGGTCCGACGGTGGACGAAGATTGCCGAAACTGTCAAAGTAAACGACTTCGTTGCCGTTCTTTCGGTACGCGACCCAATGTGTACCGGGACCGTCTTTATCATCTAGATTAACGATCGCTGATTCACGCCTACGCGGTCCGTCCTTAGGCAAATCGTTGCGCATAAAGACACCGCGGAAATGTGGAATATCAAGGGCCGTTGCGTACTTTAACAGGTCCGCGTCAGTTAGCGCTCGTTGCGGTAGCGTCGCTTTCAGTTTTTTGACTGCTTTTTCAGGTGAACTCCTAAGCCCTTCCTGTACGGTTTCAGGTGAAGCCCCTTGCCTAGAGCGATAGCTTCCATGGTTTTGTTGTGTCGTTGTTTCTCTTCCAGCTGCCTCTTGGCGGAGATTGCGTCATTCACCGCTTTTGCAATACCTGCTGCACCACCAGCTATCGCGCCCGTAGCACTGAGTCCGGCAAATAGGGGTATGAGAAACGGTAAAAAACCGCCAACTTGAGACGGAACAGGTAGAATCCGTGGGGAACGCACGTTGCATTTACCACCAGCCTTTCTGACAGCCTCTCGCGCACCCTTCAATGGCTACTTTCGCAGTTTTGCCGGGAACCATAGACCGTTTAGCGGCATCGATAACCTTCCTCAGTACCACCGGCTTCCCGATTCCCATGCCAAGCTTACTTTTCGCCTTCATCGTGTTCGCTACTGCCCAGGTGGCTGCTTTCTCACCGATATTTGCGTCTGTGGCAAGAACCCGTTTTCAGGCTCTTTCGGCTAAAATCTTATCTGCCGCACTTCTAGCTTCCAGATTCTCGCGATTCTTCGAGTAGGCGATATCGTGTTCCTTGCAGGCTGCGTCGAAAGGATTTATTCCTGGATCAACTCGTGCGAGTCTTTTCGCTAGTTTGGTACCGGGTCCGCAGTATTGATAACCGGGTAGATGTAACTCCACCGGGAGACTGTTGATGATCCTGTTGACTAGAGCTTGCCCGCGACGCTTACGAGTGGCTGCTTTGGCTTTGTGCACGATCATATCGACGATCCGTACGCGAATGAGGAATCATCTTTATAAACCTGATAATTATAGTGTTTGGCTTCAGTCAGAGTCGAGATGAGGTTCGAGAAACAGCCCATCAAACTACCTGTAATGAATTTCGACAGAGTCGTGCAGCGGGATGTTGAGACTGAAAACCGACACGGTGATTTACTACCAAACAGCGTTCGCGCAGTATTCTGCGGACCGTTCAACTGTGGCAAGACCAATGCACTGCTCACCCTCATAACACATCCTAACGGACTGCGATTTGAAAATATCTATATTTACTCAAAATCGTTGAATCAGCCCAAGTACAAGTTCCTGCAGCGGCTGATCGAGGACGTAGATGGCGTCGAGTACTTTCCGTTTGACGAGCATGAACAGGTGGTTGTACCGAACGACGCTCTACCTAATTCAATCATCGTCTTTGACGACGTGGTATGTGAGAAGCAGGATAACATTAGAGCTTTCTTCTGTATGGGGAGACATAAGAATGTGGATTGCTTCTATCTTTGTCAGACCTACGCTCGCATTCCCAAGCATCTAGTGCGTGACAATACGAATCTTTTAGTCCTATTTAAGCAAGATGAGATGAATTTGAGACACGTATACGACGATCATGTGAACACTGATATGACTTACGCGCAATTCAAAGACTTGTGCTTGACGTGTTGGAACAACGATAAGTACGGATTCATCGTCATAGACAAGGATAGTGATATGAATGAGGGTAGATATAGAAAAGGGTTCGACTGTTTTGTGAGCATAAATGGGGAAAATCTCGGAGAGTAGAATCAGTAGCGTTTGGGATACAGCTTAGTCAACATGCCAGGCATTCACGAACAAAAAGAAGTGTTGCGTCATATCGCTAAAGCCAGCGCAGCGATTCGACGTAAACACCGAATGATAAAGTCGGGCAAAGAGATCGCTGAACAGACTATGAGCAATGTTTTTAAACCGGTGGTCACTCCGTTGAAAGAACTGGTAAAGGTTTCTCAGACGGCTGCTAAATCCGTCAAACAAGAGCCGACCAAAGATGAACCCGTCAAAGAAGAAGTGAACCCGTTGAAAGAAGAACCTGGAGTGGATGATTTCTATTCGACAGCAGATGAGGGGGAGGAAATGGATATGACTTTACAACCAATGGATGAGCAATCGGAATCATTAGGACACGAGGCTTCCAATCCCTATCTTGAATTGTTTCGAGATGAGAATATAAAAAGAAGTGATCTAGATAACGTGTACGGTGTACGCGTGCTCGCTCACCAGAAGTTAATGGTGGGTGACTCACCGATAAGCTTCGACAATGACGTTATTCATATCGGAGACATGAGTTTTAAAAAGTCCAAAGGCTTGTTGGAGTTGTTATTTAAAAAGATACCCGATGAGACCTACGTGAGCTCCGATGATATCCAAAATTATAAACAAATCGTACTTGGCACAAATGCGCATCGAAAATTCTACAAGGCTGGTCAACCTGTTCGAGAGCTGAACAACCACAAGTTCAAGAAATTCATCGCACCGCCGTTTACCGTACCCCTACCGCGCACGGGTAAAGGTGTGCTACCCGAAATTATGGTTGCTCGAGAAGGTAGAGGAACGGATTATGTTCACTGGGACGACCCCAACGAGCTGGTGGAACGTCTTCGTTTGCTCCTGGCTTCCCAAGCGGCCGGTAATTCGAGTCACTCCAATGAAATTGTATCGGTAATCGAAGAATTGCGCGAAGCTGACATCATTTATTAATCAACCCCTCATCGCCTCCATCCTCATTTCCACGATGAGCGTCGATGTGTTTGGACGACAGTTGGACAAGGGTACAGCTGCCAGCAGCCGTGGTCCTCCCGGGGTTGGATTCAAATTCACCGCTGACGGACACTACGATATAGATAATAAGAGATTGTGCAACGTTGCCGATCCCGTGCAGCAAAATGATGCTGTTACTATGAATCTTGTGGGTCGAGAAATCAGCGCTGTCAGAGACGAAATTCGCTCAACGATAACCATCCTGGACTCCCGTACGACGGATGCTCTACAAAAGCTCACCGATGATGTTGAATCGGTACAAGACTTGTCGATTCACAACTCCGAGACCATTCTCAACTTGGACAACAGATTGATCGCATTGGAGAGGAAAACGAGCGCTGTACAGACCGGCTAGCTACGAGCATGGGGGACAAGAAGGCGGCTTTGGTCGAGGAACTTCACAGGCCTGCGAGTCGTCGCGTTGTCGTGCGAGGTCTGGACGAGACCTGGCAAGCTGATCTCGTGGATATGATTGCTTATGCGAAATACAACAGTGACTACAAATATCTTCTCACGATCATAGACATTTTTTCGAAATTCGCTTGGGTAGTGGCGATCAAGACGAAGAGTGGTAAGGATGTTACGAACGCTATGAACTCTGTCTTCAAGAAGGGTCGCGTACCGAAGAAATTACACGTTGACCGTGGTAAAGAATTTTATAACTCTGAGTTCAAGGCTCTCATGCAACGACATGGTATAACCCTATACTCAACCTTTAGCAATCTAAAAGCATCGATCTGCGAACGTTTCAATCGCACGCTTAAAAATAAAATGTGGAAGCAGTTTTCCCTCCGAGGAAATTACAAGTGGATAGATATCGCATCAGATCTGGTGTCGACTTACAACAACACCAAACACCGTACAATCGGTATGAAGCCGAAAGATGTTACAGCTGGCAACGAGAAGACTTTGCTCCGGAATGTGTACGGGAAATTTCAGATCAATCGGACGCGGAGCAAAAAGTTTAAAGTCAATGATAAAGTTCGCGTCAGCAAGAACAAACATACGTTTGAGCAAGGCTACACGCCCAACTGGACAACTGAAATATTTACTATAAGTAAGATAGAGAACACCGATCCCGTGACCTACAAACTCGTCGACTATCAAGATCAACCCATCGAAGGTGGCTTCTACGAGGAGGAACTCTCCAAAGTCAAACACTCTGATGTTTACCTAGTGGAGAAAGTACTGCGGAAGCGTGGAAATAAACTGTTTGTAAAATGGTTAGGTTTCGACAATTCACACAACAGCTGGATTGATAAAGCGGATATGTAATTTTTTATTCAATAAAGATACATAAAATATACATACAATAGTTTATTTATTATAACCCCATGGTACAGTATCGGTTGTATTGGGTAGAATCACCCTCTTATCATCGCACCAACTGAGTGCTATTTTTTTCTGCAACACCGTATGAACCTCATGCTTTTTACTTCGAATTAGATACTGAGATTTTGTCAAGTTTTGATGTTGAAAAAGACACTTTTTGTAATCATCGAACGTGATTGTTCGCAATGTCGCTGCCTTGATACCTTTTGCTCGCTTGAGTGTTTTTCTATCCTCACCGAAAATTTCAAAAGTATACAGTTTTGCTCGTAGTCCTACAAATTCTCTCATAATCTTTCCATTACACTCATCCTTCATTAAGCCTAATACTTTCTTATTCGCTAATGGTATGCCATAGATGTTATCGGTCGTGTAATCGGATGTATCAAATTTATGCAAATCACGTTTAATGTATTCGTATATATCGGGGACAGTGAAGTGATACAAAAGACTGTCCGTGTCGGTGTACATCAACTTTGATCGATCACCAAACGTATTTTTCACGTAATTGTAATGAAAATCATAAATGAAGATCTTTGACAAATCGAGAGTAGAAAATCCAGCGTAAATTGGTTTATTAAAGTGTACCTTGACGCGATTCAGCTCAACAATCACCATATCATTATCAAATATGGTGCAGCTGTGAAAATTTGGTTTCGCGATGAGTGCTTTTGCCCCGTACCTCCCCTCCCATTTTGTTACTAATTTGACATCCTTCTGCTTTCTGACGTTCTCCATAGTCTTACCGAATACTGCATTATTCATCAATTTAAAGAAATTCTTCTCAAACTCATTGCTAGATTTTTTCCTCAAGTCGGTGCTCAGATCAATATACAATTTGAGCCACGGAGTTTGTTCGAATCGTAAGATTCTATGAACTTTCGATAATTTCAAACCTAGACTCAGATACAGTTTCAAATTTTGATAGTGAACAACGTACTTGGATTTAGGTAAAAGAGTCGTCATTAATTTACAATTTTTACCACGCGAGGGTGTATAGTGTTCTGGACATAAGGGTAAATCTTTGTGTGTTTCGTGAAGTGTTACAGGATACTCTAAGTCTACTTCAAGAATATATCCTATAGGAGAATCGTCAGGAACCTTGCAAACCTCGATCGACTCGTGTTCCCACTCGAAAGATCCACGCGGTAGGTACTGACTCATCGCTCCGCCGTACAAATTGTTCACGTCAAAGTACATGAGGTAAGATTCCTCTTTGCTCGGATCAAAATCTGCCCCCATATACCTATTATTGCTTACGGCATGTCGGTTTGAACACTGAGCTACACCACCTCGAATACCTTTCTCGATAAACAGCAGCATCTCTACGTCGGTGAGAAGCTCGAGCTTGACGCGCGTACACTTGAGCATTGCGTCAAATGCGAGTCCGGGGACGGTGTAATAGTGCAGAGGATCCAGGTTATACGCAGAGCGACAGTTGGTTGCGTCGAAAATTTTCGAATACATCCGATAGGAGCAATACGTCCGTTTTTAAATATAAATCCGAATATTCACCCAACGTATTAATATTGAAAGTCCTCCAAACTCTGATCGCGTGTCAGTAATTCTCCTCTGAAACATTTGTATTGTTTAATCTTGAATAGAATTCTTCTGCGGGAGGTAACTCCGTTTCGTCAAGTTTTACCCAGCTATCCACATATTCGTAAGGAAATACCCCCTTCCTTGTCAGTAATTCGAATTCCTCTGCACTATTACAGTGTCTGCGTGTAATTACTTTATCCTTATCATCCAGATACGAGGCTAATTTGTCCAAACTGCTTGCCATAAATCGGAACGAATCGATAAATCGTAAGGCTAACTTCGTACCAGTGATTTTCTTTGTGAAAGAAATGTACCGTTCTTTGTTGACGGGGAGGATGCTCATTTCACCGTCGAGTAACATAGCCAGAGCTTTGATTAAAAAGTGTGAATCGTAACCGGAAAGATTATGAAAAACTACTGGGACAACATGCGAATCTTTATAATTTAAATTACAACTTGGATGAGCGGCACCGCGGTACTTGCCCGTAAAATGACAATGATCGCGGTGCTTCTCATCCGTCTGTGTGAACTTTTTCTCACAAATATGACATATTTCAGCATTATGAAAATCCTGTGTTTGCTCGCTGGTGAGCTGCATCGGTACATTTCTTTCCAGATAAAAATCAACCAATTCAGACAATTTTCGCAATTCATTGACAAACCAGTTGATGCAATCAGAGCCACGGTTTATTTCAAATTTTGAGAGAGAGTTGTCAAAGCTACAATGCAAATAATAAGCTGCACTATGTGGAACATGCTTTTCACACAAGACCTCGCTACTCGTCGGCTCGAGGATAGACTCTAAATCGGCATATACTACAAACGGTACAGACTCTTTGAATCTATAATTTCGAAAACTCAAAATCTTATCTTGTTCCCCGGGTAGGATTATTTTGCATTTATTTATATTCGCACAGTCTACCTTATGCTTTTCAAAGGACGTTTTAGTTTGAAAATGACATAAACACCTATCGCATAGAAATATAGTACCTTTATGCTTTGATATTTGAGAAGCTAATAACCTTGAGAGATTTTTGATCCAAGCAAAGTGGAAAACATCGGACTCTGCTCCACTGTTCACGGCAAGAAGGTGAATTGTAGGTTTGTCTGATTCGTTTTTACTCAAATAACGAGGTACTATTTCATCAGGTATATTCCGAACGGGTTCCAGACCGTAGACATTTATTGCTAGACCGTTTATTTTCTCAAATTTTGAAACTTCTTTTAAGGCTATAGGGAAATTAATACCCTTATAATTGAGTACCGAACTATAATGAGGATAAGAGTTAGTTCGATCAAGGTTGCTGTACGCAGGATGAAGAGCTGCAGTGATGGCCCACAGGAAGCAGTATTCATCGTTATTCTTGATGTTCACTACAGCTTTTTTCTTCTGTATACTCGGTGGTAATTGTACGTAGGTGGATAATCCTCCTCGTAGTGGCTCGTACCGATTAATGTTGATCATCAAGTTGACAATTTCGATCAGGGTCCAACCCGAGTCTCGTTCTTGGAAATCCTCAACCTTCACCAGCAAGCGATCAATCAGATTCTCATCGAACCACCTTTTAATATCCGTTTCCGGGAGGATAACTTCATTTTTTGTATTAAAAAATTTTGTCTCTTCGATGGTTTCACCGTTTTTCAGAATAGAAAACTTGCAAGCTAGTACACCATTCACTTTCAAATTCCCCGCTTTGAGTAGGGAATTTTTTAATCGAACGTTCGTAATACTTTTCGAATCCTGTAGAAAAGATCTTAGATCCTTATGACGAAGATTTACGATAATACCAGTGCGTATTCGACCTTTAAATACAGATTCCAAATCCTTCCACTGAACTCTATCTTTTATCCTTCTCCTTGATGTTCCAATACCTTTACCACTTCGTTGTCTGTTTTTGAATTTTTCACCCAACGATTGGAGTATGGAAAGTGTTGTAACAATTCTATGTCTTTCACCGACTGAAAGAGTAACTGTTCTCAAGATTTTATTCAAGAGTCTGATATTACGATTACACAATTTTTTCCATCGCTCGATTTGATGAGACGATGCAGCGTCTAGCAACTTGTCAGCACTTTCGACGATGTTTATTAACTTCAAACACGATTCAGTATCCATTTCTCAGTTTATATCCCCCACGTCGCAGTAAACGAATCAAAAGTTCAGGGGAAGATAACTTTTATGAACAAAAAATTACACATATACTTCGAACACACACTAACTTTTTACTTAATTCGATATAGCAAGACGTACTAGCTGGCTTTAGATGTATAAAAATTCGCACTGGTTATATTGTCCACCGAGGTATCGCAGACGTAGACGATCTTCCGCAGCGGCAGATTCATACAGTTTCAACTGATCCTTATCATCGTTGAAAGCCTTTGATATTCTGGCCGGTAGAAACATTGTAAAATCATTTTCGATCGCAACCATGGTTCTCGGTACGAATTTGGTGGTAACAGATTTAAACGATGTGACTTTGTAATCTTTTCCGACTTCAAGCTCGGATATTTTCTTCGTAAGAAGTCGTCCATGCGGTAGACTTTATTAATTTTTTCGCAATCCATTTTTGACGATAAATTCTTCAACAGGGTACACGAAAGTTTCTCCCCTGTCAGGGTACCTTCTTGTACGAATAAAATCATGCAGAATGAGGAAACGGAACGAAAACGCGGTTTTTTATAGAAGCTGAAATCGAGTCAACGTGTCGTTAACTTCCCCCTCCCCTATAATAAGGAGCTTTCTGTTGTAAAATTTGTTGTGAAATTTTTTTCCAGCTATACATTCGTTCTGGTACATAGCGGTTGTTGGTGACGGAATCAGTTTTGTATAGATTTTTAATACCGTTAACAATATAGAAAATGTTCCGTACCGGTCAGTCAGATATCATTTGCTTTTTCTCTATAATTTAACGTCTTCTACTGAACTATAAACTTATTGTGGTTCACAGAATCGTTGATCATTCCAGTACAATGCGTTATCGCATTGTTTTAGAATCTTCAGTATGCTATATAGCTTGAGCAATGTTATCGCACTGTGTGTTATTCGAGACGTTATAATAAACATGCAACCAAAATTGCTACCGGGTTGGGTGTTTAGATGACGAAGACTTCGAGGGTAAGTGTCTGTGTTACATTTTTTCGTTGTACATGATCTTCGGGAGTCTGCACACTAATGAAGGGATCGCTTACTGATCTCATTAGCCGCTCAGATCTTGAAAGTGTAGCACAGTACTCAAAAAATATCAACTTGTGAAAAAAAATGTGTAAGTTTATGAATTTGCTGTGATTTAGTGCGAATGATTTTTGTGAGTCATTGTGGTTCTATTGATTTTTCATATTCCATTGCAGCGCTTCCAAATCTTTTTATTACACCCCCGGTGCGGATGCTCGTGAGCCTAGTTGAGGGATGGGCGATCCCTCACGAGCCCGAATGGCAGGCTCGTGAGGGATCGCTTCGGGAGGCGTTCAAAACAAGCGCACGGTGCTACACCACCGTGCGTTTCCAACAGGAGAACGGTAACGGAGGTGTATTCTGCGAGCCATGTGTACTGAAACTTCAGGGCCCATGGCTCGTAGATATGGACCACCACCCACTGCACAGCACCATCTTGCCCCCAGTGTATTTCTGTGAGACTGTGGCGTGCCACTCATCAAAGTTAATTGGAACAAATGCAGTCGCTGCACGGCAGCTTTAAGACTCTACTTACACGCAGACCAGGAATTCAACTATGATTCTGATAACCACTACAAACATAAAATTACTAATCAAGAAACAGCAGCTAATGCAGAACCAACAATTGAGGCGGCTTCCGAGGCGGCTCCCGAAGCGGCAACTGGTAAAATGTTCAACTAATAAGATAACAGTAAATTCCATTGATTGAGTCATCCGAATACTTCGATTAATCATGTTTTTCTAGAAAAAACATTTCATAATTCCATCAACCATTAACGATTTTTCTGTCTTTTTTTCAGAGGCTCCAGATTCATGTTTGTTATTCGAACTGTAAAAACTTCGTGAATTTATTTCCATTTTGTTGTTAACTTTTTCATTTTTATATATAAATTTTTATACAATCTTTCTGAACGTAAATTTATTTTAAAAACATTTCTGATCCTTATCCTGTATATGTAGTATATGTAGGTAGAGATAGTCAAATCGTTCTCGACGTTCATTCTTAGTCAGTACCGAAACGTTATCTTACATATGTCTCACACACTCCGCTTTATCAACCGATCGTTATAATCTTACGCATTTCTCAGACATTGAATTAACCCTCAGTGCTAAAAGAGGAGTGGTTGGATAACAGGTAAAAGTCTACCGGTTTTTGTTATTTATTCGTTCATTCGTTTGTTTCCTTGTTCTTACGATGCGTTAGTACCGATTTAGGGGTAGGGTCGCGTCAGGGGGGAGAATCGCGGCGGTCAGAGAGGAGATCGCGGCGGTCAGAGGGGGGATCGCGGCGGTCAGAGAGGAGATCGCAACGGTCTGACGTCAGAGGGGGGACCGCGGCGGTCAGAGACGAGATCGCAACGGTCTGACGTCGGAGGGGGGTCGCAACGTCAGAGGGAGGACCGCGGCGGTCAGATACGAGATCGCGAAATCACCGTTAGGGGGTGGCCCGATTCCGACCAATCAGGCGTTAGATCGAGTACCGCTACGGGGCTGGCCCGTCTAACGGGTGACTCGAGCGGACAGGTAGAGGGGTGGCCCGTCTAACGGGTGACCTACATTTAAGCAGACCCTCCCCGCGCACCCCTCCTCACACGGACACGCGAGGCTGTGTGCGTACCCCCCCACCAACTACCTCACACGGACACGCCAAGGTGCGCATGTGTGAGTGCGTGTCTGTGTGCACTAACACGCGTTGATCCAGAACCCGCCTTGCCTATCTACTTCGGACCTTTCCTTTTCCAGCTCTTTCAGGTAGTTAAAGTTCAGATTTCCCACTTCTGACTCGTTATTCTTAGCAAAGAAGTCTTTATACACATAACGTTCTACAAATCTGACATGCCTACTTTCATACAGTTTCTTTTCTTCAGGAACGTAGAGCACATATCCCGTCTGCGTATAACCAACCAAAAAACCTCTGATTGCTCGGCTACTAAATTTTGTTCCTGCTTTCCTTGGAATCTTCAGATAGGCTAGGCACCCAAACCGCTTGAGCTGTTTAATTTCACAACTATGATTGGCAGCTAACTTCTTAAGTGGTATTGCCACGTCGTTAGATTTGTGTGGGGTCCTATTATACGCATAAACAGCTGCTTTAGTTGCAGCTGCTTGCCAAGTCCCACATGCTGGGTGGCAATCCAGAGTCGAACATATTCGCTCTCACTCTCATTTGCAAAGTGCGATTGAACCTCTCAGCCACACCATTGTGTTCCGGTGTATCAGGGCAGGCTAGTTGCAGTTCCGCGCCGAATTTATTCAAAATTTCTATTGTCTCGTTTCCGGTAAACTCTGTTCCTCGGTCGCACCTGATATAACACACCTTTTCGTTGGTTCCTATAACATTCCGCATGCTATTGATGCAATCATTGACTCGAGCCGGTACTTCACTTTTGTGTTTAATGGGGTACGCTAACGCAGCTCTAGAGTAGTCGTCTATGAAGACCACAATGAATCGGCAACCTTTATGATGGGACGCTGGACTGATGGGCCCCATGGTGTCCGCATGTATAATTTGCATCGGTCTTGTTGCTCTCGTCCTGGTTTTATTGAAAGGTAGTTTACAGCTCTTTGTAATCAAGCAAGTTTCACACTCCAAAATACTGTTGTCGACCCGAAAATTTTTTAGATCAGCAACGTCAGGATATAGTTTTGCAGTTTCCTTCAGGTAGGATGTCGACGCATGTCCCAAGCGCATATGCCACATCAAGCTATTGCTCAGTTTTCTATCTGGTAACTTGGGACTTGTCGCGTAGTCTATTTCTTGGTCAGGATCTGTGATACTATCTTCATTGAGTAGGTGAATTTTCCTATCGTTCGGAGTGCTCACTAAGTCAGATTGGATTTCAGGTTTGTCAACAGTCTCACAATTACTTTCTTCAGGTGCTTTATTGTTTTCTGTTTCCTGATCGTTGGTAGATTCAGTAAGTTTGCTGCTCCTAGTATTATATTTATGATTAGTATTACTAACTAAAGCAAACGCCTTTTGATTTTCAACTGTCTCATTCTCATCATGCACAATTTTCAATTTGATTTGCCAGAAGGGATTTTTGTAGATTCCTGTAATTAAGTTCTTGTTATCAATTGGGTAATAGATGTTAATTACCTTATAATCTAGATATATTCTTAGGCTCTGATCTACAAATTGTTTTAGAGATAGTAAGTTTTCGGACAAGTCTTCTGAGTATAATACTTCATTAAGAGTGAAGTGTTTTCCGTCATTGGTTTCAAACTTGACCTTGCCGACACCTAACGTGTTCAACTGACCGTCTTTACTAGCACATTTGATGATCTCTCTTTTACTTGTATTTAATGTTTGAAAGATAAGTTTAGCTTTACTTAGGTGCTCAGTCGCTCCTGAGTCTGCAATGAATCTAATCATGAGATTTTTTCTACGGTTCTCGTTTTCATTGTTGAGTAACCCATCTTTAGAACAGAAGTTAATGCTCCTAAATAAATGTGTTTTGATATTACCTGAGTGTGTCTCTCTCATCGTCAAGTTGGCCGCTCCTCGCATTTTGTTCTGGTCTTGAGCGTTTTGATTGCCGCGCCCTCTGCGGTTTCCTCTGATACCTCTGTTTCCGCGACCTCCTCGAACTCGATCACCTCCTTGATTGGTCTGGCCACCATGCCCCCCTTGGTTGTTTCCGAACCTTCTAGTATATGAATGCGAGGGACTGTTTTCACCTTCAGCCTCCCTCTTGCGCCTCTTTGGTTCTTGACTTTCAAAGTTGTCATTGGTGTATCTCTTTCTTGCTGGACAGTTTTTGGCAATGTGGCTCCCGGTCTTATTGCAATTGTAACATTGCACCTGTCCTGGTGTTGGACACTCATCGCTGATGTGGCCATTCTTACCACACGTGTAGCATCTTACTCCTTTCGAATCGTTCTCGCTATATACTTTTCCTCTGTGTACCACTCGTCCTCGGTAGTTTCGTTGCCTAAAGCCGCTTCTAGCTGTCATGGCAGCTCTCGGTGGTTCTCTCTTCGGTAGAGTGGCCTCAACCTGTAGGATATAGTTCTTCAGTTGACTATATGACATTTCCTTTCCGGTGGACTCTCGACACACACAGTCAGCTACATTAATGTCGGGTACAGTTTCAATTACGGCTTGGATAAACAGGTCTCTTTTCTCCTTTTCTGGTAGTTTACCAGCTTCAGGTATGTTTTCATAGATACGGACTTTGTCTTCAAATTTGTCCCAAAATTCAGCTGCACTTTCCCTAGATGGATTACATTTAATATTGTAGAGGTCGCGTCGCGCAGATAACCTTGTTGTTCTGGTCTCAAGTCTTTTGAATTCTCTGAGCTTTGCAATGATTTCACTTGGCTCTCTCAAGTCAACGATTCTCGAATAGTAAACCATATCTATATGGTTTATAATTATATCTCTAACCCTGTGTCTGTCGTCGGTTAGCTTACCGTCCTTCACATTTTTATGCAAGTCTTGATTCAACACATAGTCCAGTTTTTTAGTTTTCAATTCTGAGATTAGGTAATCTTCAAAGACGTCGAATTTAGAGTTAATTAGGAGTTTATAGTTTCTATTAGTTCCTGAGTCTTTATTGGAAATTTCTATTTGAATCTTGTCAGCCAGGTTTGCAATGGAATTGGCATTCAAATCTGTATTTTGTTTTTCTGCCAGAATCGAATTCACTTTATCATCAATGTACTTAGTTAAATCTAATTTGGACACTCCACTCTCATCGTCAGTGTTGTGTGAGTTCTTGTTATGTACTACATCTGAGGTTTTTCCGAAGTCTCCCTTAGTTCCATTTCCTGATTCCTCTTGTAGGTCGATTCTGATTCGTCTCTCACCGTCCAGTCTGTCACTATCCTTAATGCACTGGCAGGCGATGTCGTCTATAATTTCATCCTCTTCGACAGAGGATGCATCAGGCAGCTTTGGATGGTGATTATCCATTATCTTCCTGGAGTGAGGTATTTCGCCTGTTGTCTCATTAGTTTTGTTTTTTATTTTCGTTCGGGTTCTTATTCTCAGGTGTGATGTTCTCCTTTTGAAGGTTTGGAGTTGGCTGCCTGTCAATGATTCTTTTAAGGCTCGCAGGAGTCTCTTCATTTAATTTGTTACGGCCTATGGTTAGTAACGGAGCTCTCTGAATAATTTCCTCGCTGATTATTGTAGGTTTTGACCTTGGGTGTTCCTCAATGCTGAGTTCATGAATCCGAGTCTGTTCTTGTCACTTCAGTAATTTTTGGGGATTTTACTGTTTCAATGTGCAGCATTTTGGTGTTTGATTCACCAATGGTCTTGGGTTGCAGAGTTTCAAATTTGAGGAACATTCTTTCAGCTATTCTCTCCAGTCTTTGCTGGTTTACCTCTGCTTGTTTATCCAAGAACTCCCTCTGTGACGTAATTAGCTTCCCCAGACATTCATCTGTCCGCTGTTGGTGTTTGTTGTCCAATTGGGTTAACAACTGTTGTACCTGTTTCAATGTGATGAATCTATTACTATTTTCAACAGAAGGCACTCTTGACTTTTCCATTTGACCTGACATCTCTCTCAAGGTTAGTTTTGGATCTTCGCGTCAACTTTGCGGTGGGGTGACCACGAGGATCTTTTCCCCGATCGGCCATATAGCAGCAATTACTTGAGTCTCATCCTCAGTGAGAAGGTGATCTGTAAAGTTTGGACGTTCATTGATTTTACATACTTAGATTTTATGTCACGAGACCGTAACGCCGAACACAAGCTTTTGCTGTCTGTAACTGGTATTGAATTACAATGGAACACACACTATAATTCAGGCATTAGTTTATATACATACATACATATATGCATACGTGCATACATTTTTATTTTTACATGAACTCATATATTTTGTTTATTATTTTTTGCATGTAGGTTTCAAGTCAGCTCATCTTCACAGGCCTTAGGTAAGCTCTTAATGGAGCTCAACGCAAAGTATTTTAGCTCATCTTAATTGATCTTAAATTAGACAGCACATCTTAACTTTACTTTTGTAAGGTATACCTATTTTGATCGTTTTCGTCTGTGAAAGCATCAAGTAGATGTCTTTCTCTCCTGCTTTAGCCAGGTAGGTCCTCTCTCCAGTATACGTGAGCTGTAATTTTAACTGCTCCCATAGTCTTCTAATTAATTCTCTGAATTTCTCTTCAGTACCTAGGATTTTTAAACGTTTCGTTAGTTTTCTACCTTTTTCTTAATTGTAATATATCGCGCATCTTAACTCTAAAGGCCTTAAGTTAAACTATTCTTTTGTCTAGATCCCCTCTCCTTTATTTATTTATTTATTTATTTATTGTATCTTTTTTTTTTATTTTGGCACGTCATTACCGCTCATACACTCTGCTTTTTGTTTGCCGACCAGTAGCACGGGGGCGCTCTAGTCTGAACTGAACGCATGTGTGTTACTAGGCGGCCATGTTTTCCCGCTCGCCCTGCTCAGGCACTAATGGTCGCCTACCTACTTCCGCTTCGTGCCTAAAACGTGCTTGCGGCAACTTCAGACATCTTTACACTTATCGGAGATGCAAATTTCCTTACTTAATTGCAGCTCGTTCACAGCTTTATGTGCATGCACCCATTTTTCTTAGTAATCGAGTATTAGATTCTTTACTTATTTTTACCTTTATCAGCGCTTCTCGGCACTTGTTCGTTTTCGTTGTCTGCCATTTTGCTGGACTTTTTTTTCCTTTTGCGTCGCAGCAGATCCCTCTTTATTTTTATTATTTATTTATTTATTAATTTTTTTTATATATATTCTTATTTCACCCACTTTCAGTTCGCGCAGTGGAAGCTCTCAGGGCTCATAACCTGTTGGGATGGGTATTGGCAAATTAGATCTCGGTGATTAATATTCGTTTCTAGTTCTTTATTTAAGTTTCGAATACAGAGATGCAGCAGTCTTGGGAAGTATATCCTTTCTCTAGCGAAGCTAGACTCAGACTGACTAACGCGCAAACTAAGCATGCACCCAGACATGGCGCGGCATACGCTTGCGGGCACACAGCTCATATACATGGGGCCTGAGTGACGCGGTGTGTTTTGGTACTAATTTTCACAACTACCAATTATTATATCGTCATCAGGCAGTGAACAAATATTAGGTGTTCCCAAAATGGGGTCCGGAACTGCAAAAAATCAGGCTGATGCTATTGTGAAAATTCTATTTGATTGGGGAATTAGTCGTAAAATAAAAGCACTGTCTTTTGATACGGCGGCAGTTAATACAGGTATTAATTCATACTGTTGTCTTCTTAAAATCTTTATCATGATATAAATTATGTCATATTATTTGCATTAATATTAAGATTTGAATTGGTTATTATCACAAAAATTCAATTTTTACTTATATTCGATTTTATATTATATTATCTAGGAATTCACGGTGGCACTTGTAAGCTGATTGAAGACGAGTTGGAGAAAAAATTGGTATATTTACCATGCAGAAATCATATATTCGAAATAATATTAAAAGAAGTGTTTGAAATCTACTGGCCTACATCATCCGGCCCAAATGTACCAATTTTTCTACGCTTTAAAAATAAGTGGGGTAATCTCAACACGTCAAATTATACTCCAGGAATTTCGGACCCAATTATACTCAATGCTCTTAAAGATGTGAAAGAGGAAATAGTAACATTTATTACGAATCATTTACAAGTAAGGTTATAATATATTCAAATGTTTTTAGATATTGTGTGCAAGTCTTAAGCGTATGTCTTACATTTTATTTTTCGAGTTTAAAAATCCATAAAATGTATCTAGTCGTGTAAAAGTTTATATTTTAAATAATTTCCAGTAATATATAAAATAAAATATGCGGATCACTTATCATGTCGATTGATCTATTATTAACTAATTTTCTAGGTATCGCAGCCAAGAGATGATTACTATGAACTCCTGGAGCTATCATTAGTATTCTTAAATACTACTTCAACTACACAAATTTCTTCTAAACAACCTGGTGCTATGCACCACGCACGTTGGATGGCAAAAGCAATCTATTCTCTAAAAATATTCATGTTCCGCAACCAATTTAACCTTAACTTTAGAGAAATAACAGGAATACGACAAATCTGCATTTTTGTTCTAAGATTTTATATACCAACGTGGTTTCAGGCTTCATCTGGCATATTAGCACCAAATAGTGATTTAACTTTAATGAAAGACTTACTGCTATACAGCCAAAACAATCCTTCTTTCGCTAAAATTGCTGCTGACAAAATGTCCGATCACTTATGGTATCTGTCTGAGGAATTAGTTGTTTTAGCTTTATTCGATGTAAATGTTTCAGTGGATATGAAAAGAAAAATGGTTGTAAATATTGAAACTTCGAAAGGTAATCCAAAAAATTTTAAGCGACTTGTGATAAAAGAAAATGTAAAGTCACTATTAACAAGTGATTTATGTGACTTTGTCTCAGAACAATCTCTGTTTTTGTTAAAAACATTTAATTTACCGTATGATTTTCTCGATGATGACGTTTTATTATGGCCAGCTAATGAGAATTATCAGAAAGCTGTCTTAATTTTGAGTAAAATCCGAGTAACGAATGATACAGCAGAACGTGGTGTATCTTTAATAACTGAGTATAATCAAACTCTGACTAAAAATGAAGAAGATTTTCAGTATTTATTACAAGTTGTAAAAAAACATAGAGAGATGTATCCTAATTGTAATAAAACAGCTTTACTATAACAGTAAAGCAATCAATAACTTTCAATTTTTACAGCTTTTTAGAATATAATATATAATTTGTTGTTAAAGTATTTGTTTTTGTTTTTTTTTTACAATACTTTCTATGTCTCAGATATAAATATGTGATTTTTTTTTACTATATAATGAAAAACATCAAAAAAACCCGAAAATTCGATGGAAATCAAATTTTGACTTCGAATACCTCGGGAAGGAACCAATTTATGGAAAAATGATAAAAAACATTTTTTGTAGAGCGTTAAATTTTATATAAGAAACCGAGATGATCATCACCATAAATTGATTCAATACAGAGATATAAAATTCTAAAGTTAAAAAACTTTTTTTCCCATGTTATTTAAATGGGAAATAGAAAATTACGATCCGCGACCTCTAAATCTTCAAATTAAGAGCTCATATTTTGACGAGGTCTTTATTTTGGCATTCTCTGAAAGAATTCGCTGACCATTTGAAGAAATTAAAAAAGTCGATTTTTTTGAAACACCCTAATATATATACATATATTGCAACTCTTCGGTAATATTCCGGCACGATTCCTCGAGCCGGAGCAGTACCGAATTTTTACCTTAAGATTCTTTATCCTAATAGGGATATTATTAGGACTCCTGAAAGGGTGAATCACTACCCGTCCCTTCAAATAACTCAACTTTCCAATTTTACGGATCCGGACAGGCTTTCGCCACGACAGGACCGTTTCCCTTTTTATCCCCCAAACCTACGTCCCTACGGATCAGGATTAGCTTGCGCACCTCGTGACCGTTTCTGGCGTGGATCCGGGTCGACCTTGTTGATTTCTCAACCGATCAACCAGTACCACTGCCAGCTACTGATTCTGAGTTTCCTTCTTTGTGAATATTAGCAATCTTTTTATCGTTAATATCACCCTACAGAACCGGACAGGCTTTCGCCACGACAGGCCTGTTTCTGGCGCAAGTACTAGCAACTCACTTAGTCTGCGAAGAATCGGGGAAGGCTTTCGCGCTACCGGTATCTTGCACCACCTGGTTCACCAGTACTCACTTCTAGCTTGAATTTACTGACAACAAATTCCCCCTTTCGCAATATATATATATATATATATATATATATATATATATATATATACATATATATATATACATATATATATATACATACACATATATACATACACATATATACATACACATATATACATACACATATATACATACACATATATACATACACATATATACATACACATATATACATACACATATATACATACACATATATACATACACATATATACATACACATATATACATACACATATATACATACACATATATACATACACATATATACATACACATATATATATACACATATATATATACACATATATATATACACATATATATATACACATATATATATACACATATATATATACACATATATATATACACATATATATATACACATATATATATACACATATATATATACACATATATATATACACATATATATATACACATATATATATACACATATATATATACACATATATATATACACATATATATATACACATATATATATATACATATATATATATACATATATATATATACATATATATATATACATATATATATATACATATATATATATATACATATATATATATATACATATATATATATACATATATATATATACATATATATATATACATATATATATATATATATATATATATATATATATATATATATATATATATATATATATATATATATATATATATATATATATATATATATATATATATATATATATTGTAACACTTCTGACTTTTTGACCCCACCCCAACGAAGAACTAACCCCATCTATCGGACATCGGGTGCTAATTAATAGTTTCGATAGCCAGTCTGACGTCACTGGGGCGGGTGCCGGTCAAAATTTGGAATGGTGAAAGTAAAGAAGGTCTCAAATATTGAATACAGAAATTGACGAAAGTTCGAGCTAGGGAAAAGCAAATATTACGAGAGCCTGTAGAGTAGTCAGACAAAAATGAGGAACACGAAAACGTGGAAAAAATTTATATTGAATAAAAGTATGAGAATGATCAAGATTGCGAAGGGCGAAATACGGAATAGGAAAATAGCAACTTTTCATTCTGTGAATGATCAGATTGTATACTTACTGATATTGATAAAGCTTACAAATTGGAATGCAATAAAGCGAAAGACTAAACAGTCGAAGAGTCAAAATAAGGAAAGTCTGAAAAGTGGAATGGGTACAATAGCGCTGGCTTATGAAGGCATTAAAAATACATAGTTCATTCCTTGTATCATCAAGTGGAGCTGGCAGATGGAGCTAGTCCGTTCTTTATAGTGATAGACTAAGCATTTCTATTGAGCTACTTCACGTTGCAGTTTTTTTTAACTATCTACTGCGTAAGATGAAAATTATTATTTTCCTGTTAATAGCCACGTGGTCGATCATTATTGAGTGAAATGTACACAATTGGCCGCTATAAACATATGCATTAGGGACGAAAGCAAAGCGTTACGTCCCTAGGTAGGAAAGGTCGTGTGAAAAGTCTTTTCTCCCACTCACAAGTCAAAAAATCTTCAAAAAATCTGAAACTTGGAATACCTTTTTGTTGATGCAGATTGACTTTATCTTTCTATTCTTTAGGAGAAAAAGAGAAAGGCTCTAATAATTGTACACCGGATATATATAGGAAAATAATCAAGACTGGTTTTATTTGAAAATACGTACATATGCTTCTAACATTACATGCGACACTGACACTTGTCAGGTATATTAGCATACCACCCCTTCCCTCTAGATACGACCGTAGCCGATCTTGGCCGAAGCCTGCCGAGGATCTCACTCATACTTACATACTAGAAGCTAGCAAACTCCTTGCTCTAACACTATTGCCGTTTGCATGCTTCTTATTATGCTAGTTTTCGAACATACTTAAACTCTCTCGCATTCTCTCGAAGCGCTCTTTTGGGAGTGCTTTTGTAAATACATCTGCAAGTTGTACTTCTGAGGGTACATATTCTACATTTATACTATTATCATCACTTTTCTCTCTGATATAATGATATCTTATGTCTATGTGTTTGCTGCGCTTATGGAACTCTGCGTTCTTCACAAGTCGGATTGCACTTTGGTTATCGATATAGAGTTTGGTTGCACTGACACATTCTTTGCCTAAATCTTTTAGTAACTTTCGGAGCCATATGGCCTCTTTAGCCGCCGCCGCAGCTGCCACATATTCGGATTCCGTAGTGCTTAGAGTGACAAGCTTCTGTCTTTGAGAGGCCCATGTCGTCGGACCGTTTGCTAAGAAGAAAACATATCCCGTAGTGGAACGTCTCGTCTCTACGTCACTGGCAAAATCCGCATCCGAATAGCCTATCAGATTTACATGGCTACCGCCGCTTCTATATTTTATACCAAAATTGATCGTACCATTCACATATGCAAGAATTCTCTTTACCGCGCGCCAGTGCAGATCATTATGATTGCTTGTAAATCTACTTGCTGCGTTGACTGCATATGCTATGTCCGGTCTCGAAACTATTGCAAGAAACATTAGAGAGCCTATTGCTTCTCGGAATGGTACTTTCTTTGTCGTTTCTTTTTCGTTTTTTGTTGGGAGAAGAGATACATGTGGGTCTGCTGGCATACTAATCGCTTTTGAGTCGCTCATTTTAAATTAACGATTACTTTGCGCGCGTATGCTGCTTGGTGGATAAAAAGTGTTTTCTTATTTCTATCTCTCTCTATTTGCAAGCCTACAAACACTCTGGAATTACCTATTGTAATTTCGAAACTCTTGCTTAACTCATTAGCTATAGTCTCTAGGGTTGCCTTTGTTTTGGCTGCGAATAGTCCGTCGTCCACGAACAACGCTAGATGCACTTTTTCCCCACCGAACGTTCCTGTAAAAATACACTGGTCGGCTTCGGTTGCCTTAAATTTATATTGACTTAGGAATTTTACAAACTTTTGGTTCCAGCACCTTGGTGCCTGTTTAAGCCCGTACAGTGATTTTTCAAGTTTACACACCACATTTCTTGTATCACTTCTTCTCACTTCCTTGTCCTTGAGTCCTTCGGGAACTTCCATGAAGATTTCTTCGCTTAACTCACCGTACAGGAATGCAGTCTGTACGTCAAACTGTAGTAGTTCAAGATCTTCATCAGCTACCATTGCAAGTAGGACCCGAAGGGAGTCGTAGCGTACTACCGGTGAGAAAGTTTCTGAGAAATCGCTGCCTTCACGCTGCATGAATCCTCTTGCACACAGTCTCGCCTTGAATTCTGGGGTCCCTGTTTCGGGGTCTTCTTTAACCTTGAATACCCATTTCGAATCGATAGTCCTTTTCAATGGTTGCCTTGGCACGAGTGACCATGTTTGGTTTTTCTCGTGTGCCTTTAGTTCCTTTTTGATAGCACGTGCCCACTGCGTGGCATCTTTGCTTCTCAATGCTTCGCTGTATGTTTCTGGTGTGGCATATTCAGCGATATCTAGCTCGTATCTTATTGGTGCACGAAGTGTCTCTCGACGTCTCAGGACTCGTCCACCCTGTTCATTGTCTGGCTGTCGTCCAGCTTGAACGTTGTCCATTGGAGCGTCCTCAATCTCGTCTCCGTCGTCACCTTCAGATTCGTCTTCGGATTCGTCAGATATTTCAACGACGGCTTGCTCCTCACCCTGCTGTACAGGGGCCTCCGTTCGTCTTAGCACTATAGTGTCTTCCTCTTCTTCGTGCTCTGGAATAGCCTCCGATTTTCCAATTTTCTCTTCGAATATCACGTCTCGTGATACACTTACTCTTCTTTTATCCGGGTCGTACACCCGGTAGTTCGATGAGTCGTCCTGATACCCAACTAGTATCATAGGCTTCGCACGGGCATCGAGCTTCTTGGTGAATTGTTTGGGCACGTGAACGTAGACCTTGGACCCGAAAATGCGTAGATGCTGTAGGTCCGGCTTCTTCTCATACCACATTTCATAGGGCGTGGCTTGCTTCGGCGATGACGTAGTTCGATTCAAAACGTAAATCGCTGTGTTCACTGCCTCGGCCCACAATGACAATGGTAATGCTTTAGCGACCAGCATTGTTCTTGCACTTTCCATTATCGTCCGGTTGTCACGTTCGACTCGCCCATTCTGCTCTGGCGTGTAGGGTGCAGTATTTTCCTTTCTGATTCCTTGTCGCGCCAGGTATTCATTCATCTGCTGGTTGCAGAACTCAAGCCCGTTGTCCGATCGAAGTATCTTGATTGCTGTACCAAACTTGTTTTTGATTAACTGAGCATAGTTTTTAAAGTTATCATAGACATCAGATTTATGTCTCATAAAGTATACATGTCGAAAACCAGTGAAGTCATCTTTAAACACTAATAGGAACCTTTTACCAGTTAGGGTTTCCGGAGATATGGGCCCGCATACGTCGGTGTGGATTTTCTCACCTGGCTTCGTTGCTTCCCTGTCTACGCATCTTTTAAATGGTAATCGATGCGCCTTACTGAGCTGGCAAGCCTCACAGAGAAAATCGTCTTTGTCCGTTAGTGTCACACCTTTTACCAACCCTCTGTTGACTAGGTCACGTATTGACCGTTTTCCGATGTGACCTAAGCGTTCATGCCACACACGTAGGCTCGTGGCCGCGTTTGCTTCGCATGTTCTCTCCGGTACCTGTACTTTGAATAACATTCGGTAAATATTATTGCTTTGACATGTTCCTATCGCCGTCACTTTTCCGTTGCACGTTAGTTCCACTCGGCCTTGTTTGAACACTGTTTCATAACCTTTTCTGACACTTACTCCGACTGAGAACAAGTTCTTCTTGAGTTTTGGTACATATAGCACATTGTCTATATGTGCTTTCTGCCACACACCATCAACAAACTTGGTTATGTTTATCGTTCCGGTACCGAGAACCTCGCACTCTTTGTTGTCCCCGAGCACTACCGCGCCACCGCGCGCGTCGGCGTGAAACTCCGAGAACCACTCGCGACGAAAAGTCATATGTGCCGACGCCCCGCTGTCGGTAAGCCAGACATCGCTTTGGGGAGCGGTTTGCAGTTCGGTTACCAACCTGCACGTTTGTCCCGGGCACTTACTTACCGCCGGTGTCGCGACATGTTCTTTTCGTTCGCCGATAAAGGCGCAACCGCACGCGCTTTTATCCTGCGAGCTGTCTTTCTCTTTCTTTTCTTTGCACTCACTTGCGTAGTGCCCCATGGCATTACACTTATAGCACTTGATCCTTTTCTTGGATCGTTTCTTTTTCTTCTCTTTGGCTTTCTTCTGTTCGTCCTGGTTCGACACTGCCAGCGCGCTTACACTTTCCCCAGTTTCCACACTGAGTCTAGCTTCCTCGGCAATCAACCTTGCTTGTAGATTTTCGAGGGTTTGTCGATCAGGATCGACACTGTCCCACGCTGTTCGCAACGTACTGTACTTCGTTGCTAGACTGGCCAATAGCTTTGCTGCTATTGCGTTATCGGATATGTTTTCGCCGAGATCGGTTAGGGTAGCAGCCATGTTTTGCACGATTGCAATGTGCTGCTCTATCGAATCTCCTGGCGCCATCCGATATTCGTGGAATTTTTGAAGAAGAACCATTTTATTGGCTTCTGACTTTTGCTCATGTAGCATGGCCAGCTTCTGCCACATTTCCTTCGCCGTTGTACAAACTATAAGTGGTTCTAGTTTCTTGGCCTCCAACGATGACGAGATCAAAAACATTGCTTTCGCGTTGTCGCGCACCCATGTTTTCCTGTTCGCTGACACTGGATCGTCCAGCATTTGCCTCTGGCCATTTACAACGTCATGAATGCCGAATGCAAGAAATAACGTGTTGAGCTGAAACTTCCACGCTTGAAAGTTTTCCCCGTTAAATCTTTTCACATTCTTTGCAGAGATGTCTTCCGACATTTCGGATGAGAGTTTCTTCTACGCCTTCACTTCACAAGTCTTGACACGCGGTCTACCCGTAATGGCCGTCCGCACGTTTTTCCGTATATAACGAGATATTAGCTAATTTCCTCCTTTCTCCCCCGAGAGAAAAACACTAACCGATAACGCAGTACAGGTGGCCTGGGCCCATAACCTGTTGATGCAGATTGACTTTATCTTTCTATTCTTTAGGAGAAAAAGAGAAAGGCTCTAATAATTGTACACCGGATATATATAGGAAAATAATCAAGACTGGTTTTATTTGAAAATACGTACATATGCTTCTAACATTACATGCGACACTGACACTTGTCAGGTATATTAGCATACCACCCCTTCCCTCTAGATACGACCGTAGCCGATCTTGGCCGAAGCCTGCCGAGGATCTCACTCATACTTACATACTAGAAGCTAGCAAACTCCTTGCTCTAACACTTTTACCTTTAGAAATAGGTATTTCATGAAAATTTTACAGATTTTCTACGATAAAATTGACGAAGCTGCAGTAGCTCGACAAACAAATTTTTTTGTCTTAGCTGTTGAACATTTTTTTGAACCCTATTACACTTTATTACGAGTTTATTTTATTATGTATAATTTGAAAGGAAATACATTTAAGTAATCTGAATTATTTTCAATGTGAATTTTCACATATTTCATAGAATGATTAATATGAAGAATAACATTTTCTTTCTTCCGAGTAGAATCAATAATCACATATTTTATCATGATTTGCTTCATATTTTCCCACTACAATTTTATAGTATCAATAAATTATATCGATATTAATTAATTTTCGTGAATCCGGGAGATTTTTTCATATTCTTATATAATTTGGATAGTAAATATTTTCGGTGCGCTTTCGATAATTATATTGTTGAAAATCTGTAAAATTTCCATGGGATATCTACTACTATATAGGTAAGAAGTTTATCAAGTATCAGATTTTTTGACGCGATAATGCGATTGGAAACAAAAATTAACCGCCGAGTACCAAAAATCGTATGTTATTCAAATGGGGAAATTCAACAGTTTTGGGGAGGTACTTAGGATTGAGCTTTTACCTACAATATTTTTCATTTACTTGAAGACATTCTAGCCCATGGAAGCGATAAAATTCAAATATGACCAAATTAGAGACCACCCTACTGGCTAATTATTGAACTGAAATGAGAAAATCGAAAATACCTGAGGTAGAAAATTAAGAATTTATAAAAACAAAATGTTTTTTGTGGGCGTTTTAAGAATGTGAATGGACTAAGTATAACCGACATATAATTTAAATTGTACTAGTCATACGAAACACTATTCTGCGATAGCAAATTTTGTGAATGTATCACATCCGTAAAGTTGATGTGTAGCCTTTGATAGTTGAAAGATGTAGCAAACGGAACTGCAGCCTGCAGGTAAGTACAATTTAAAAAATTATAATCATTTAATTGTCTCAACTGCTTTCAACGACTCGCATAGAGTTCTCTATCAAATTTGCACGATGCGCCTTTTCAGTCATGATAGCGTCATTTACGGCTGTCGTCTGTCTGCGCCCAAATACTTGTACCTGACCGCGACGTCGTTGCGACGTATTTTTCGTCAGATTTTTTCGGGTGAGTTCTCCGAATTTTTTTCAACGGAAAGGTTGTCTTCTACGAAATCTTCTGGCACGGAAAATATGATATACTATTTTTCTTAGTAATAGAAAATCGTGAAAAGTGTCGTCAATTAGATGTGACTACCCATTCGAAATTGTATGTATATCGACAAAATGTACAAGAAAAAGCTGCAAGGAAGAACTACTGTTTGTACCACAATCTTCAATTTTGCTTTTTACAGGTAAGTAAAAGTTACACATTCTAAAACTATGCCTGTCGATAGCGTGCGCGCACGTATGATATATAGGGGAGAGCGGGGCAAAGTGGCCACTTCAGCTGTAAATCGGACGAAATTTTTTTTTTCTGCAAAACGACTCAACAGTTTTCCGACGTTCTTAATACTAAAAATTTTCGAGAAAAAAAATTTGCATTAAAAATAAAAATTATTTTTTTTTTTTTCCAATGAACAATTTTGACTGTTTTTCCGAACTTTTTGGTCCGAGGAACGTCGATAAACTGTAAAAAATCGATTTCTAGAAAAAAAAAAAATTTTGCCCGATTTTCAGTCGTGGCCACTTTGCCCCACTCGCACCTATATTTTTTTAATGAACTATTTTCACTGATTTGTCGTACTTTTTAGTCTTAAGAACGTCGATAAACTGTAAAAAGTCGTTTTCCAGAAAAAAAAGCCAATTTCTCCCGATTTTCAGCCGAGGTGGCACTTTGCCCCGCTCTCCCCTATACCGTGAGCGTCTGGTGAACCGGGTCAGTGAAACGACGATGGCGCTAGTTTTCTTGAAATTTAAAGGGAGAGCCAATACACCAAGAATATCCCTAGTTCATTTCCGATTTCATATGTTTACTCCATGGTCTGTGGAGGCGGCCATTGTATTTGGTTGACAGATATCAAAAGTGTTTTTAGGGTTATAGAGTATTGTAGAGTTGTACACGAAATAGTGAAAATACGTTATGAATGTTTTAGATCAAGACAATAGATCAGCGAACTACAGCGTTTTGGTTAACCGTTAGTTATTGTAAACACGTGTCTGGAAATTCTAAAAATTCTACTGCATATCTTTGTAACCTATGAAACTTAACCTCGAAAAACATTTCGATAGCTGTCTAACATATTTAATGCTTTTACGCTTCGAAAGGCCTAGGGATATTTTCGGGATGTGAGTTAGTTCCCCTTATAAATTTCAAGAAAGCTAGCGCCAATCGTCGTTTCACTGACCCGGTTCACCTGACGCTCACGGTATATTTGTCCCTCGAAATGTTCGAGCAGCCTTTCACGTGTACCGGTCAGACTTAAACCATTTATAATAGTGCATAAAATTTCCGTCAAAATACTCTGATTAAAATAGATCATGGCTAACAAGGTTATAACTGTCATTATTAATTATTTGACAATTCATATATACTTAAGAATTGGTAAAAAATTTTATGAAACTGTGTCTTGACAATAGGAAATTGCTGAGACTCGATTCTGACCAAGAAGTTTTGATGAAAAAATATGTACTAGTTTTAAAACGCAAAATAATAATTGTTCATTTCAACAAGACAATATAATTTACAATTCAACGTAAAGAAAGCAGCGATCAAGTCGAGTTAAAGAAGATTCGTTGTCGTGATATCGAGTGTTACTGTTTCCACTAATAATACGATTTATAATTTGACAGTATTATCTTTACCTTTGTGATATGCAGTTGACAAAAAAAATTATTAAGACCATACGACAATTTTTCTTAGTTTCTTATTAAGTTGTTATTTTACATTAAAATAATTGGCACGTATCAAGACGAAAATATATTGCTGTTTATTCATTTTTTTCTACAGAGAATTTCTTGTTTTGACACATTCCATTCTAGTAATTTCTCTGGAAACATTTCAAACACATTTATTGCTTTAGTAATAATAAATTATTTGAACTAAAACTAGTGTTACGTCCAGACTTCACCTTCCTCATCTATCACCCACTTCCTGTCACCCTATCTATAATTTCCTCTAGCCTCCACGTTACTGGATAATCCGCTGAGTATGCATCCGGTGGTCTGATGCATCCTCAGCTACACGTGGCCTCCCACCTTACCTAAATCCCTAGTTTATCTTATTCCTCTTATTATTCACTTCTTCACTTCTCGGTCAACCATCTTCCCATACACACATCCTCTATCCCAACAATCACCCAATACATTACACTCCTAATCACTCAACACAACACTTCTCTTTACAAACCAATCCTTACTCTAAATCGCCAATCTCAATACTATTCATCAACCTCTTAATCACTCACTCTCAGCGTTACTCTTTCACTCCTCATTACTAATGACGCACTTCACTCGTATTATTGTTATCAATAAACTAAGTCATACACATTACTTCACATTCAATCATTGAATCACCTGCCTATCACTATCCTTAGTTGTGCGCCAGCACGTAAAGCGGGAGCGAACCCCTATCAATTTACGGTATTTCTCAAGAACATTCTCGTTGTGTGACGTACGGACATCACAACTGGTGGCAGCGGAAACACCTCTCGCTTCTAAGGGTAGTGCAAAAAGAAACAAGGTGAAAAGTCACAACCGGTGAAAGTGAAAACTGTGGAAATACTGCAAAGTGACTGAAAAGTGGAAAAAGTGAGTGTGAATAGAAGTAACAGAATAGAACAGGTGAGGTTAGAGAGTACAAATCAAAATTCAGCTGAAGTGTATAGGAACAATAACAATTAGTGGCAAAAACAAATAATCTACGAAACAACCAATCTACGAAACGAATAATCTACGAATCTACAAATACGAATAATCTACGAATCTACGAAACAAATGATCTACGAATCTACAAAACGAATAATTGCTCTCGCATTCTCAATAAGCCGACGAGCCAAGTTCACAAATCTACCAAGCAACAAATCTACGAATCTACGAAAGATAATTGCTCTCGCATTCTCAATAAGCCGACGAGCCAAGTTCACAAATCTACGAAGCAACAAATCTACGAATCTACAAAAAATAATTGCTCTCGCATTTTCAATAAGCCGACGAGCCAAGTTTACAAATCGACGAAACAACAAAGCCACAAATCTACAAACAAATAATTGCTCTCGCATTTTCAATAAGCCGACGAGTCGAATTCATAACCTACGAGGCCACACGAGCACTCATCTACAAACCAACGGAATTCCCTGCAGCCACACTCCAGCCGCTCATCTCTAATCACCGAAAGGAAGTCAACAACAAACCGACGTAACACGATCAGCCAAGAAGTCAATCTACACATAACCATACGCCACGAGGAAATGCAAGCTACCTTGACAACATTCATAATCATCGGTGCATTGTAAGTCTCATAAATTTGAAAAGATATATTTTAGACTTAACTAGGGTTAGGCATTCAATACACTTACTACTAAACATGGAACTATTTTAACACAATGACCGACGAAGCCACTCCTAGTCCGTTTCTGTCACTGCAAGCGGCGGCATCATTTTTACCCACTTTAAATGGCACGAATATGCCAGTAGAATCATTTATTCGTAAAGTAGAAAATGTTAAAGAGCTAATCATCACAAGAGATCTACCATTACTCACTAATCTTGTAGCCATAAGAATCGAAGGCGCCGCAGAAAAGTACATGCGAACAAGCAATCTTAGGACCTTAGACAACATAATTGAAGACTTGAGGCGCACGTATAAGCCAAAAGAAAGTCTGCCAGATATACAGGCGCAAATTTCGCGAACAGTACAGAATCAGAATGAGAGTGCGCTAGAATATGGCATACGAATCGAAGGACTTGTCGAGTCGGCTTTGGCAGTCACCGGCAGTTTTACCAACCCAGAGTATATTACCATGGCTAATAGATTTATAAAGGACCTAGCCGGTCGATCGTTCATAAAAGGATTAAAAGATGAACTTGAATTCAGAGTAATGCATCAAAGTCCGAAAACACTACGCGAAGCAATACACCTTGCAGTTAAATTTGAGAAACGCTTAAAGGATAGAAAAGACTTGCGGCCATCTGACTATGCCAACACGACGAGTCAAGCGATACCCAATTATACTAGACGTAATATAGCAAGTGATACGAACAGGTACGGTTCAGACCGCACATCTAGGCCGAGTAATCGAAATAATCTACGTTGTAATTACTGTAAAAACTCGGGCCATACCATTGATAATTGTAGAACAAAAGAACGTCAGAGCAAGTACTGCGCGTTTTGCAAAACAATAGGTCATACATTCGACGAATGTCGCATACGAAACTCTAGGGGCCAGCGCGATCCCCAACGCCAATCCCCTAACACAAGCTTCCCTAATGACACAGACTTAGACTACAGACAGAACACATTTAACGATAACGCACAAGTAGATTTCGCGGTAGAAGAAGACACCGAATTAGTCGATAATTTAAACGAGCTACCGGAACGTCGCATGGATGCCGCGACGTCCCGTATCAGAGAAGAGCGTCCAAGTACAATAGGAGAATACTTCTCGGAACACCTACAATCATAAACAAGCACAAAGAACTATCGCGAAAATTCCCACGGCGCCCTAGACAAAATGCCGAAAATCATACGAATCCTGTACCTATCAAATCACGGGAAACAGGAAATACATTGACAGAATCCTCAAGTAACCGCGCGCCAAGGAAAAAACCCATACGAAACAACAAACGCATACCTTTACTTCAAACACCTGGACTACCAGCACACAAACACAGATACGGAGCAAACGGAATAGAGACACAAACACGGACGAAAGTAGGTACACCACAAATACTGACATACAAAACTAGAGAATTCACCACACCAAACACACCACCAAAAACAACAGATAACTGATTAAAATGCTACAAATGCAAAGAACCTGTAAGAAGAGACAAAGTAGACATACACATAGAAACATGCGAGAAGCCGCGTCAAGGCACACACAAGCGTAAGACGTCACACTTACATGACCCAATGGACGAGCTACGAGACAGAATAAAATCGCAAATCACGGAAATGGAACTTATACTGGAGGTATATAAGCGAAAACTCGCAAAGCTACCGTTACACACACGCACTACACACACATACACACCATACACCTTATCAACACATGGAAACCTTAAAACTTCAACCCTTAACTATGGCACTAATCCACACACACCCGCTGGAACTGAGAGGAATTTCAGACTGCTCGTAAACAAATTTCGAAAACCGCCTCTCACAATCAATCAATGGTATCGCCTAGGTTAATAGACACTAGACAGTGCCAAACACTTCGAGAGTAATCCTAATCTAGTGTACTGAAAAATTTGTATCATCATTTTGTAATATCATATATCACATCATGTAATTTGTAATATCAATATAACACATGTCAATAAAGGTCAAACGTTAGAACACTAATATAATATAGTAATACAATAGCCGTATGCACAGCAGTACATAGCCTCTTGCTAGCGAGTCAGCGAACTCAGAACTTGACACCTCTCAGCTGTGAACCGATAAAAACCTAACGCAACCAAGAAATGGTCACAGAAATAAATAAACAAACAAGGACAAAACTAACTTAGCAAATAAATAAAAATCAATTAGCTAGTAAGATTAATATTTGTACACGCGTACATTTATCAATGATATTTACCCTCTACCCTATTCTCATAGTAATCAGAATATGCAACATTATAATTATTTTAGTTATATGATTTCCCTTTAGTTGTAACCTAAACACTTTATTTAATATGTAATATATAACTATCGTTGATTAGAGGGTTCTATCTTAGTTACTATTTCTTCATACTAATATGCTATCTCATTTTATCATTTCATTACTAGATTATAAGCCTCTGATTTGTTCAGATCTTAAGCTTACTTATACATCATGGCTAATGTTATCAAAATATAACCGTAAATTCAAAATCAATACTTAAACACACCGCATTCAGCACACTTATACCATATGTATTGCAGGACCTAATAAAGGCTTAGGCCACACTACTTGGTCCATTCATTACACACACACAATTCACACTCTAGAAGTATTATATTTATCTCATACGTTATCTACTTAGATTTTCCAAACGACTATTGTAAAACTAGGAAATAAGAATATTTGTACCACCTAACCCATACCAGCCTACGCCCATATCCACCACAAGTTTCCTTGGTTACATAGGTGTTGCACCCCTATGTTCCCTTTAACGGGGGGGGGGGGGGGGGGGGGTGTTACGTCCAGACTCCACCTTCTTCATCTTTCACCCATATCCTGTCACCCTATCCATAATTTCCTCTAGCCTCCAAGTTACCAATAATTTGCTGAGTATGCATCCGGTGGCCTGATGCATCCTCAGCTACACGTGGCCTCCCACCTTACCTAAATCCCTAGTTTACCTTATTCCTCTTATTATTCACTTCTTCACTTCTCGGTCAACCATCTTCCCATACACACATCCTCTATCCCAACAATCACCCAATACATTACACTCCTAATCACTCAACACAACACTTCTCTTTACAAACCAATCCTTACTCTAAATCGCCAATCTCAATACTATTCATCAACCTCTTAATCACTCACTCTCAGCGTTACTCTTTCACTCCTCCTTGCTAATCACCCACTTCACTCGTATTATTGTTATCAATAAACTAAGTCATATATATTACTCCACATGCAATCATTAAATCACCTGCCTATCACTATCCTTAGTTGTGCGCCAGCACGTAAAGCGGGAGCGAACCCCTATCAATTTACGGTATTTCTCAAGAACATTCTCGTTGTGTGACGTACGGACATCACACTAGTAAAAGCAACCGATATTTTTTTTTTATAATATTTTTTTTACGAAAACCACTAATTAGCATCGAGAAAGATGCGATAAATAACTCAAGAAGAAAAAAAAAAAATCCGTACGTTTTCTCAATTGTTCATAAACGCCGTTTGAATTTTCATCCTATTTTCAGCCGTCAAAGCCTTCCTAGTCCCCTGAAAGACAGGCATCAGGCTACAATTTTTGATGAAATTTTTTTGTACGGGTTATAAAAGCTATCTGCCGTATCTAGGAATGTCATTTTTTTTTCGCTGTACGTCCGTGTATGGTTTTTACCATTTTAGCAAGCCCTATCATTTACTCGAGATTTATTTCCGTGCCGCAGTGGTTCCGCGTAACTAGCCGAATGCGAATCGCTGCCGCACAAAGATCCGTTCGGCTGTCTTCGGTTTTCGTTCTTTCAGGCTGAAATCACGTAGAATTTTCTGTGCTAAACTTCCAAAGCCTCCCACACCTTAACCATAAACTTTAGATACATGCCGTCGCTGACTTTTTTTGTGTGAAATTTCATCCTCTACAAAATTGGTCCTATACATTTTTGCTGTATCTTGCACGGTTCTTACAGCGTTTGAACTTGAAGCCCGCGTGGCATGAATTTTTTAAATTATTTTCTGCTGTTTGAGTTATTCCTAGATCGCTGACATCTAAAAGGGGTGTAGAATTAAAATCTTGCTGAAAACAATTCTCTAAATTTGGAAAAAGCTATCCGATCGACATGAAAATTAGTGATAGGTTAATGTATAAGAGATGGTTTAATTTGACTGGCCTACGATAGCTCTGCGTATTGTGCCCCCGCGCCTCTACGATGATCGTACCCTACATGTTTAGGTCGTACGAACGTAGACTCCCAAAAAGTATAAAATCCGCACACTCAAGGGGTTTTACCATCATTCGTTCAGTATTGTTTGTTAGTAGAGTTTCGCAGGCATTTCGAATTTTTTGAATTATTCTTACGTACTTGTGGTTTTCTCAACGTACTATTTTTTATATTTTTATTATTATATAGGTTAATTTCTCAAAGACAACCGGTGCTCGGTTCAGTGTGTGGGTGTTCAGTTAGCGTTAGCTTGTTTGTTTTTATTCATTATATTATTTATAACTATTTATAATAAGTGTTGATTGCCCAGAGACAATCCTTATACGGCGGGTGTTGTTCTTTAAATTTTTTTCTTAATAGTATATAGTTTAAAACATTTGATTTTCGAGTTTCATTTCTGTGTTTTTGTTATTATTCATATCTTATTTTCTCATTATTTTTTGATTTTGGTCATTCTTAATATTATTGAAAAAACATTTTTACATCTTATTATTTGGGCGAGTGTTTTGTTGTGCTGTTTTATTTGACTGCTATTCAGCGATAAAATGCCACGAAGACCGCAAAGACGTTTGCCTTTGACTTCGAGGATAAAAGACGAGCGAATTTATAAACAAAATGGAAGATCTCGGCGAGGAATTATGTAAGATGAAAAACAAAATCTAATTTTCCACTAATCAAACCATATTTTTTAACCTGCATAAAGGTTTTTTCAAGTACCCACACATTCATTTGCGGTCAACCAGGGTGATGAGGATAAAAATTTTCTAATCTTTTTGAAATTTCAATGAATGAATGATCTTTAAAGTTTAGACAACTCATATCACGATTCGCGGTAGCGAATCGTCGCCCCGGTAGGCGGGCGAGCGTTTGTTCTTTTCTCCTTACCGCGCCGTCTCGCTGTGTTACCCCGTGTATGTTTTTGTGTCAAGCTATTATTCCAGTGTGTTTATTTATGCTGTGTAATTTAAAGAATTTTCAAAATCTAACAAATACTCTCAATTTTACGCTATACTCATTTTATATTGATATTTTCGCATAAATAATATTTCTGCAAAAACGTTAAATAGTTTCTGTATAGCTATCTCACAATCAACTAAAATCAGAGATGAAAGAATTTAGTTTTGAGCAATACATTCTTCAATGAGTGAAGTAGCCGGTTAAAGGTGATGAAAAAAATCATTGCCGCTTACCTCGGCAGTGTCTATAATAGTAGGGATTGTCGCATCTAAGTAAGACGGTTAAGGGGGTGAGTGTCAAGTCAATCCAAAAAATTCAACGCTTTCTTCGCTTGGAAAATTAGTTCATCTTGAGAATGTGTTCCCGAAATTTTACATCAAAATATGAAGTCTAAGCGTACCTACAAAGTACCTACAAAGTAACGCGCTCCGAGCAGTGCTGATCGCGAGTATACTTTGAACGCGTTTTTCTCGAAATGTAAAAGTTCGCTCTCCATGAATTTAGCTTAGCCAATTTTCAACCTATCATGATCAAATTTTAAACACATTCTTTAACATATTCTCGTCGGCATGAACCTTGAAGTTTTTTGAAAACTGAAAAGTAAATAATTTCAGCACCTTTTTGGCTGGCGATTTGTTATTATTTTTACCTGCAAAATGTACTTCAGTTGCTAAAAATATTGTATAATATCATATTCCTCTTCCAAAAACAATATTTTATTTACTAATCAAAAAATCGAGAAACAACGGCCGTTTACTTGACCTTCCCTCCTTAGTGTGCGTGGCAAAGTCATTCTTCGACCGAATACAATACTTTTCTTTCACTAAAATGATGAAAAGTAAAAACATTGTCAAAACGTATATGAGGAATCCTCATATGAGGATTTTTTTGTTTTTTTTTTATCATGCTGTGATGTCTGTACGTCACACAACGAGAATGTTCTTGAGAAATACCGTAAATTGATAGGGGTTCGCTCCCGCTTTACGTGCTGGCGCACAACTAAGGATAGTGATAGGCAGGTGATTCAATGATTGAATGTGAAGTAATGTGTATCACTTAGTTTATTGATAACAATAATACGAGTGAAGTGGGTGATTAGTAATGAGGAGTGAAAGACTAACGCTGAGAGTGAGTGATTAAGAGGTTGATGAATAGTATTGAGATTGGCGATTTAGAGTAAGGATTGGTTTGTAAAGAGAAGTGTTGTGTTGAGTGATTAGGAGTGTAATGTATTGGGTGATTGTTGGGATAGATTGATTGATTGATTGATTGATTGATATAATTTATTATGCCGCAGCCTAAGACTAGGCCAATGGGCAAAAGATACATAAGAAGGAGAATACAAATCAAGGAAATAGTGCTGGTAGAAAATAAAGGATACACAATGAAGAGAATTATCCAAACAAGCAAAACACAATAAAGATGTACAAAGTAATATAAAATAATACAATATATAGCATACAGAGAAATAGATAAATAGAATATGTAGATGAGTAAATAATACAAAATGCAGAATACAAACAAGTAAATACATAAAATACGCAAATAAGTAAATAAAAGAAGGTAACATGAAATACAAGTAAAGATAAAATGAGCAAATCAAATGTCCACATGAGTAAATAATAAGAAGAAGGTAAAATAAAATGATATACAATAAAGAATAGGGCGAAATAACAGGCAAAAATATTAAAGTAGAAATGCAAAAAAGTAAAATAAAACAAAGGAACATGATTAAATAAAGAAGTGAACATATGGCCGTCAGAACCTCTGAGATAGAAAGCTCAAGGTTTGGCAGCAGATCCCGCCCGTACATCTCAAATTGGTAAATCAGAGACCATGAGGGGTAGGACAGCAATGGCTGACTATAAACCTCGAGAGACGGAGAACTAGCAGAAACTAAAACTACTATTAAGTGATAAGTATAGCATACAATAAGATAAAATTAGATAATTAAGCGATGACTAAACAGTATCAAGCCGAACACAAATAACTAAAGGCAGAGGTAAGAGCACCGAAGCATAAGTACCGGTAGGCAATCATTAGTACACTCGACAGTCAGAGCTTTGACCCAAGATGCTTAGTAGGACCACTCGCTTCGGCAGCCAATAAATGTAAGAGAAGCCTGGACTTAAAAACTTCTGGTGAGGACGACTCTCGAATTTCCTGGGGTAAGCTGTTCCAGAAATAAGTAGCAGTTAGTACGAAGGAATGCCGATAGCATGCAGTCCTATGAGCTGGGATGGAGAACACACGGGAGCGACCGGATTCAACAAGACGGGAGGAGCACCGCAACTGAGGGTCCAGGACCTGGAACAACTCATGCAGGTACGGGGGACTTGAGGTAGCCAGGACTCGAAACAGAAAAGAGCCAATGAGGAATAGTCGACGATCGGACACAGAGAGCCACCCAAGTTTACGGCGGTAAGGCGTAATATGGACGTCCCTTCGTAATCTAAAAATAAAACGCACCCCAGAGTTCACGAGGCGCTGCAGCTTGAGATTGAGATAATCCGACGCATCATTATAAACTAAGGAGCAATAATCAAGATGAGGCATGATTAGCGCACTGACTAGCATGGTTCTGACGCGAGGGGAAAGAGCTGCACTATGGTATTTCAATTGGTGGAGAGAAGCATGAACTCTTCTGGAGACTTGAGCAATGTGGGCATTCCAGGATAGATCAGCAGCGATAAAGACACCGAGATTTTTAACTTCGCTGACATAAGGCACGACCTGGCCACTGCTGGAGATCGGGGGAAGAGCAAGGTGACGCAGCTGCTCAAGATAAGCCGAGCTACCGACAATCATAGCCTTGGTTTTAGCTATATTCAGCCTGAGGCCGTTACTTACCGTCCAGTTTAAGATAGCGTCCGCGTCCCTGTTCACTTTGGCAATCGCACCTTCGATATCGCAGAGAGGCGCATGCAAATAAATCTGCAAATCATCAGCAAACGTTACATGCCTTGAATGCTCTAAAACATGGGCAATATCGTTGACAAAAAGGAGGAACAACAAGGGACCCAGCATTGAGCCCTGTGGCACCCCTGATTGATTCGCCAAAAAGCTGGTGTGCGTACCTGACAGGTCCTGAACAGCTTGCGACCTACCCGATAGATAGGAATGAAACCATTTAACCACCCCCTCCGCGAGCCCGCAATGCACTAATTTAGCCAGAAGCAAGCGATGGTTAATACTGTCAAAGGCCTTGCTGAAATCAAACAGTACAAGTACTGTGACCAGCCTGTCATTGACCGCCTTCCTCGCATCGTCGAGAACTTTGAGCAAGGCAGTTTGAGTGCTGTGATACTTCCGAAAGCCTGACTGCGCTGGATCAAAAATGGCGTTCTGCTCTAGGTAAGAAATGAGCTGATTTGCAACTATACGCTCAAAGACCTTTGCAAAGTGAGACAGATTGGCTATGGGTCTGGTATCAGACTCAGTAAGGGGAGGATTGCGCTTGCCAAGAGGCACAATATAGGCTTGTTTCCAAATTTTTGGGAAGACAGACTTGCGGAGTGAGCAGTTAAAAAGTTCAGTTAGGCGGGGTGCGAGAGAGGCCAGGTGTTCCTTAACATGCAGTAACATGACGCCATCGGGACTCTGACCACGTGATTTAGTGACATACGAGCAAAGGGTTTCAAGCACCTGCAGCTCTTGGACAGGAGCAAACGAGTATTGGGATCGAACTTGCGACGATTCGTTGTCAAGTAATTGGCACAGTTCCATCTGGGAGCAAGGATTATGGGCATTGGTGACGGAGACATAATAAGCATTAAGCTGGCTAGCCTCGAACTGATGTAATGGGGAGGATTGCATAGAGTTAGAAGCAATGAGACCTATGCGCCTTAGCTCAGACCAGGTGCCCGCAGGATCCGAGAGTCTAGCCAAGCGATTAATGTAATAAGCATCTTTGGCTTGCTTAATTTCGGCTTTGATATCTCGTCGCAGCACACGATATTGCGCCATTAATTCTGGTGAGCCCGTGCGCTTGGCCGCAGTATATAGGTTATTCCGATCCCGAATGCGCTGCTTGATTGCAGGCGAAAACCAGCCAGCGGGAGGCTTACAGAATTCACGTGTTATGACCGGTGCATGACTATCGAGTGTACTCACGATGGCACCACACAGGGCCTCCGCCTGCTCATCAGGATCATCCTCGCGAGCCTACAGCGAGGAAGTGATAGCGAGATCCATATCTACAGCCAAATCTGACACATTACAGTTTTTGAAGTCTCGGTACCTCTTTATACGGTTCATTCTGCTCGGGACTGCAAGCTTATATTGGAGCTCAATTAGATCATGCCCCGCAATAAATGGGGCACGTGATTTTGCATAAGAGCAAAGCCTATCGGCTGAGTCAATGATGAATATGTCCAGCCACGAGTCTGAATGAGCCGTATGATGCGTGTCATCGGATGGAACTAGGTATAATGCGTGGCTAAGCACGAAATCACGGAGATATTTTGCCTCGAAGGAATTACCGCTTAGATTGCAATTTAGGTCACCTGATATAATAATATTACAATAACTATGTGAACATATTGCAAATCGTTCGAGAAACCTGTCTAGTAAAAGACCTTTAGGTCTGCGATAGATTGTCGAAAAGAGAATCTTACTACATAAAAAACTAATTTCTAAGATAAGGAACTCTGGCGAATTAGAATATAGGGGCGAGGAGGAGGCAAGAATTTTGCACTTAAGAGAGTTATGGATATAAACGCCCACGCCACCGCCCTGCCTTCCAACTCGATCATTCCTTATGAGGTAATAATTATCCATGGCTACAGCTTGATCTGAAATATTTTCGTGAAGCCATGTTTCAGATATAGATACCAAATGGTGTTGCCCACTTGAAAAGGTTTCCCTGACTAAATCTATGTGACCTAAGAGCGAGTTCGCGTTGAAATTTGCTACACTAAGATACTGGGGAGCCGATGAGCCTGGAGTACTAACCGGGGCAGCGCTGGATCCTAGACCAGTGTCACCAGCATCAAAAAGGCGGCCACACCGTCAGACATTTGGAGCAAGAAGATGGAGATCGGCCTCGGCGTTGATCAGGACGGGTTCAGACGAGGCATCCCGTTTGACGTGTACCACACCCTGCTTAACCCAAGTGAAGCGGTACCCTCGCTCCTTCGCGATGGACCTCGTTTTGCCAAGGAGTTTAGAGAGAGTAGGCGGCAGGTGCTCATTTATAAACACCGGGGTGTGAGGAACCTCGTGAGGGAGACCTAACTCATCCGCATAGATGGAACCCTTGGCCCTCTTAGCGGCAAGTATGCGGTTTCGGCAGCCCACGGACCGGAGATGAACTAAAATCTGCCGAGGCTTGTTTGAAGGCACTTTGCTCTTAATGCGCACTATTTCCAGGACTTCCGCTGGAGACACAGTAGTGGGAAGAAGTGTCATAATGGAGTTGAACGTGCTAGGTAAGTCCTCGTCCTCAAATTCCGGCACTGCAGCTATCATTAAGTCCCGGCTCAGTAGATTTCGCTCAACTTGCGCCAAGCTGTTCTTAAGGTCGGTATTCTCTTGAGTAAGCCGAGAGATCTCAGACGAGTGGGACACATGAGATCCTTCCAAGGTTTCAACTCGTGTGGTGAGCCGTTGGTTTTGCTCCGATAGGCCATCAATTTTGGCTGCAAGCTCAGCGGCTAGGTCCGCAGTGGTTCGAGAGAGCGCATCCACAGTAGATGTCAATTGGTCTACTCTAGCTGGTAAAGTAAGTAGGCCGTCAATCTTACTAGAGATATCCCGCGAACTGGCCTCAACCGCCGCAAGTACCATATCTAGGGTAGGCTGAGGCGGCGTCGACTTTCCCATGAGATCACGCGTCTCTAATGCCAAAGTTGGGTTAGGAGAAGTGCTTGAAGCACTAGATGCTGCAGCGACACAGAGCTTGCAACGCATGGTCGTTTTGCCTTTGAATGCTACTTTCGACATCTTAGCACAGCTGGGGTGAAAAAAGCCATGACATTTAGAGCAGTAGACATGATTTACAACATCCTTCTTACAAGCTTTACATGGCCTAGGAGAGAGGGATGGTGATTGGGAGCCAGAGGTGTCAATCGACGCAGCTGAGAGAGAGCCAGGCAAGTTGGCCATAATCACCTGCAGAAACAGAGAGGCTCGCGAGTAAATAAGGAGGTAATGCAAACAGCTGAGGGAACAGACGACAGCAGAGCAGTGGGTATACAGTCCGAGTCCAAGGTCTACAGAGATAGAGAGGCTCGCGAGTAGATAAGGAGATAATGTACACTGAGGGAACGGCCGACAATGAGCAGTGGGTAAATAGATCAGGTCTAAGGTTCAAAGTCCAAAGTGACGGAGCCACCACACACCCGCACAGCCAAACAACCAGCCTACTAAGGCACACTAACACACCACACCCGAGGACGCCATAGCACTGTTAGCCAAAAGCAATCACAAAACGAATGCACTCATGCACTCCACGCAGCTGTCTAAATGTCTATGACAGCAAAAGACCGATCACTAGATTGGTCCACAATGCAGGCGCAAATGCAGAGACAATTGGAACAGTACCACTTTCAGAAATTAATATATAATAAGGAGCGACGTTCAACTGAACTTCCAACTCGAGCCACCCCAACACACCTAACATAGAGGATGTGTGTATGGGAAGATGGTTGACCGAGAAGTGAAGAAGTGAATAATAAGAGGAATAAGGTAAACTAGGGATTTAGGTAAGGTGAGAGGCCACGTGTAGCTGAGGATGCATCAGACCACCGGATGCATACTCAGCAGATTATCCAGTAACGTGGAGGCTAGAGGAAATTATAGATAGGGTGACAGGAAGTGGGTGATAGATGAGGAAGGTGAAGTCTGGACGTAACAATGCAAAATCATTTTTCCAATCTAACGATGTTTAGGCCAAATTATCCACTTGTTGAAATAAATTATGGTAATATAATAATCGTAAAAGTTTTTTTGTAGTCCACATTGATAGAAAATAAATTTTGATGTTACTTTATAACGTAACTTTAAAATCATTGTAATGAAAAATATCATTTATTATTATTTACATAAACATAAAGAGCTTGGGAAATTTTTTTTCCTCTGTTATAAAGTCATTTTTCTACTATAATATGTAGCTCAAAAAATGCCCAAATGAATGAAATAATTTTAAGATGCATCAAATGCGAAAAAGTATCAAGGATATCAAAAAAGTACAAAAATTGATTTTAAAAATCGAAATATATCACAAAGAAATTTTTTTACGTCGATTTTCGAATCTGATCCTTAGAGGTGATTACGGAACAAAAATAAACAGTTACTTGATAAAAATTTATAATGTTCTTTCTTGTTTTTTCGGTCTTCTGTTGATTTCGCTGCTTGAATTGAGTAGTAATCTGACAGTAAAAAGACTTTGGTGTTTAATTTGAGTTCGTCTTGTCTGATAAAACTATGTATAAAAAATAAACAATAGTCATTAGGGTAGCAGCTGTAGTTCGACAGGAATGAAAAAATACGTAAAAAATGCAAAAATTCCATGTTATTTAAATGGGAAAAGTACCGTCTTAGACACACGGGTTAATGACCTCGAAAGTAAACTTTTTTGGTCAGGAAACCTTTGTTAGGACATATAATTATGATTTAGGGGGTGCGTGATTGGAAAAAAAAATTTGGCAAATAACAGACACCCTAATGCCTATATGAAATAGTGTTATTCATCATCCAGTGGAAAATATCGCAATTGCCACGTGATGTTCTGGAAACTACGATTTCAAACTAAATTCTTTATTATACAAATACGAAGGGAACTAAATGTACGCATTTCCGATTTGATTTCATTTCACAGTTACTTGATTTGCCAGAAGCATAGTTGCTTCGGGACGGCCAAAATAGTGGACAATGAGATACAGCCAACCAATGCTCATTCCCAACACTGTCACAGCGACCCCCTAGTGGAAAACGTGGCCCGATTTAAAGAGGCTATAAAAGCAGCTGTGTGGACCCACTGGTATAAATTGAGAGAATTATACGACTCTTTAGTAACAGTGTGAGTATCATTACTCGATTCTATTCCTCGCCGATTTTAATTTGGAAATACTTTTTCGTGCCTGTGGGTCGATGGACTGACTATGAGTCATGAAATTAGATCGAGTTTTAATATTTTATGTGACGCATACGTCGGATAGAAAAATTTTATTGATGAGATAAAATTTCATAAAACATAATAATCCAGATAAATCATATCACGCCAAACTTTTTTTCTATCATTTCCAAAAAGTATAGCTTGAGAGGGTGAACGCACCTTGGAGTCTAGGAATTTCTAGATGCCCAGGTGTATATTCTCGCTGCAATGAGCACAGAAATTTAAAAACTGTAGACCTGGTGGCGAAGTGGGTCAGCGATGCGATGTTTACATTGCCAAAAAATCAATCTTACTTCACAATGATGTTTTTTCATATAGTTATGGTGAAGCCGTAGAATATGTATCATATCGCAGCCTGCAAAGTACCATGAAGAGGTGGAGGAAAAGCTTTTACCCCCCCTCGCCTCGACGAATTCGGGAGTTTGTTGAACAATTGGCAAATCCTGATTTCGAGCGAAACCTAGAGTACAACAATCACAATGGGCGCCTGTCGGTTAAGTTGGTCACTGACGCGGGTGGTAATCATCACGCAGTGATGTATGACCTAAATTTTATTACCACGGAGATGCGTGACGTCACCAAAATATTTATCGACGGGACATTCCGTTCTACGCCCAGCATCGAGGACGCAAGTCAACTAGTGACAATCATGGGCGTCAAATTTAATCACGTAAGAAATCTTGTACTATAGAGGCATTCCCGATATTATGCCAAATTTCTTAGTCACCTCCGAAATTCGCTTTCAAAACCTTTTGTTTGATATAGTGCATGCAAGCTCATGCATGATTCTTGAAACAATTAAGATGTTACACCATCGCGAATAAATCGAATCGTTGGGTACAGCGAATTTGGTCATACATTTTTTATGGACAAATATAAAATATAAAGTCACACAGATTGGCCCCTCTTCTTAGGTTTGTGATTTGTCACGAAACCAAATGCACATTTATAGGGCTGCCCATTCGTATGGATTGTGATGTCGAGGAAAACTGAAACAGCGTATGTGGCAGTACTCCGTTACGTGAAGGAGAATATTATGACTAACAACGAAATCCGCCTGGCGATGACCGACTTTGAACGGGGTCTACGTAATGCGATACGTCTTGTTTGGAGTGGAGCTCACGTCACGGGCTGTAATACACATTACGATCAAGTAGGGACCTTTGCAATATCTATCGGGCAGTATAGCTTACAAGTTGATGAAAAGTATACATCACCTTCAGAAGTATGGAAAGAATCGAAATACTAGCACAGTAAACTATATTTTCTATTTTGTTTGGGTACAGATGAACTGATAAGTTTTGATCTTCAAGCTGAGTATCCATCGATATTCATACTGTCGTTATATTAGGAATTATAATAACGCAACCATTCAATTAAATTTGACAAGAAAATCAGAGACAACAGATGTATACCCTGTTTCAGGCGATCAACCACAAAGCCAAGTCGCTCGGCCTCCAGAACGTGTTGCGGCAGAATGATGAGGCAAAACAATTTTTTAGAAAAATCTTGGCTCTGGCTTATGTACCAGCAAATCTCATTGAGCACCAATATCAAAATTTGAAAAATAGTTTGTCTGTGTTACGTGAGGGTGAAGCCCGAGCGGTTGGTAGTTCACGTAGCACTTGAATTTAATTTTTTTATAAGATCTATCTTTCAATAGATCGGTAATATGGGAACTTACTTACCTAGCTCTATACAGAGCCATACGTCTTGTTTAGTTATATGAGGCCAATTTATTGCTAAGATGATTGGATTAGGTCATGCAATGAAATGAATGAAAGTAATAATTTAACTGGTAAAAGCTAAGGTATATTCTGAAAGCGATTCTGGTTAAATATGCGATTCAAATGATGCACAATAATTATCAAATGAACCATATGCGAAAAGTGAGTGAAAATATAAAGGTGCTATAAAATGAATAAGTGATTGAACAATGATTGGTATGAACTACGTCGACGCGTAAATCGCGAAGTCTAAAGTATTCTCTTTTTAAGAGTATAAGTTAGTCTAATTTAATTATCTCGAGAGGAAAGGAAAATTGTTAAGCTGACTCAACACGATTCGCGCGTTGACGTATTTGATGCTTATCAATTAGAAATGATAAATCGTATAATGAAAATATGAAGCGTATGGTCTTAATAATCGTTCGGATTATTGCAACTCTCTTCCTATCTAAAAATATGTCTATTTCTGCCTCCTGATCAATATAGGTATAATTCTAAATGAAATACCCTTGATGTGAGAGTAATCCTCGGGGTATTAAATACCGTCTCACACCAAAGGAATTTGTATTGAAATAAGCCGCTATGGTATTTTTTGGGAAAAATAATGGCGGAGTTTTCTCCTTGGAAGATCAGTTTGGATACGAAAGACTTATATGCAAATTGATCTTCTTATGCTTAATTCTAATCGTTACTTCGGTAACCGATTTGGAAATGAACAGATAAAGGACTTAGCCAGATGATGTACTGTGGTGAAGTCAGGAGCCGTCGGATAGGTTACGTCTCGTCTGAGATTGATGCAGCCCTCACCTTCTGTCGTAGTATGTCATAGTACGGTGTAAATCCAATTGTTCGAAGAGTTTTAAAACTGAAGTTAATATTAATATAAGAAAATTACGCGAAAAGAGTTCTGAGTACCACTAATCACAAATTTTGAAATAGATGAAAAATAAAAGAATGTACGTTGAAAGGAAAGATTGTCAGAAGAATTTTAGAGATCACTTGGTTTGGTAAAGTGTTATTTAAATGTCACACTATGTATTTAATGATTGAATTTGATTTTTCGATTGTTCGTTTGTGTCCTTGCACTGAAGTTAATAATGTAGAAAAACTGAAGCTAATAATGTATGAGAAAAAAATATGAGTCTCTTGGGTTGTCACTTTGAAAGATTTTCAAACACCAACTCTTGCTCAGTTAACGAGAACCTTAAGACTTTTAGGCCGTCACTCTAGAGATTTTCGGACACTAACTCTAGCTTAATTAGCGGAACCCGGGTAAACGTCAGCGCACCTCGCGACTTGATAGACGAAAGACGCTGCATCAATCTCAGATGCAGCCAGGAGGCCGCGTTTCCAGTAATGTGTATTACTACACCTGTATTACTGCGCGTATTCCTCAACTAGGTAATTAAATGGCTAGTTAATCCGCGGATGAGTAAAAGCATGGTCTTTGTGCGCTATACCTGGGACAGGCGTTCCACGGTCCCCAAGCCTCACCACAGTCTGTTTGTGATAACATTAAAATATTACATGCTCAGGATCTTAACAATATTTATCACACATTCATCCATTCATTATTCTTATCTTATTGCCTTAATTTTGATGTGTTTACCTATGATAGAGCGCTCGTTTTACTCTAGAATAATTTGGTAATTTAAAAGAAGAGTTGCATCGAACCGACCATAGGTGCTGGGTCAGCGAAAAGCATATGCGTTCCCATCAGCACTTCTCCTAACGTTTTGAGCTAACTTATATGTTACTATACCGGGCCCGTTATCGGGTCCGACGTGACTTTTATGACTTTAAGGAAGGAAATGAAAGAAATTGTATATTGTAGGTAAAGCAACAATAATTAGATTTATCATATTTATGTTGAATTATTTCCCACGGGTTTCAATATTTGAAATGACTTAGGAACTCCAGTGTGCTATGCACGGTCGTTTCTTATTTGATAACCCGTTTGAATATTGAATTTTGATAAAAATCTGGAAAACGTGAGTCGGTACGTAACACCCCTCCCTCCTTAAAGTCATCAACGTCCTCGTTGATTAATATTAAAAGTAATTAGAATAAGGTGTAAGCCTAACCTATGGATTATAATTTTTCATAAATTCCTACTACTATGATATCAGTAATGATTGCAACCCAATCTAAAATTTCCCCTATAAAGCAATACTAATTATTCTATTATCTACTATCCCAAAATATATCCATACATATCCTATTATACTTTAAAATCTGGTTACAAGCGTGTGTACACCATATACGACTCAAAATAGTCGCGGAGTAGCCCTCCGGTAATTTATTCTGAGAAATACGTTGTTCTTATCTCTCCGTTGCGGGTGAGCTCCTGTTTCTCCCAGGTCCAGGTATAGTATTTTTTTGTTCATTCGATGTCTGATGACCTCGTAAGCGCATACAATAGTTTGCCGGCTTATGTTGCTGCACCCTTCTGCGTTGATGTATTCTATGGTCTTGTTTTGCCTTATTACCCCGCAGATATCCTCGTCATGGATCCCCGGATTGTCGCGGCATTGTAGGTGTATTAAGGCCGGCATCCATTGCAGGAAACTGCCCCCTATCGTAGGATGCATATTGCATATGTACACGTCGGTACAGTTCTCTAATTGACTCAGTGAATCTAACGCGAACTCTCCTCTAATGTTGGTGCATCCGGATAAATTCAGCAGAGTGAGATTCGGTAGGTTTCTGCTAACCCCCTCGATGAAAATCCTGTCAACCCACCCGCAGAAAATTAGTTCTAGGTTGGTTACAGATTTTATTGACGCCGGTAGGTCTGCTTGTACGGTAATGCCTTCATCTCGTAGTTCCGCGAAGTCTCCTCGTTCTTCATCCATGACTTCTTCTTCTTCATTCTCTAGATCGTCATCATTCCCACTACCTTGTATCTTTAGTTTAATCAGGGTTTCCTTGATGGTTGCGTTTCTCATTAGTGCATGCAGTACATCGGCATGCTTTATATTGAGGCAGTTGTTTATTTCCAGTGTCTTCAGGCGTTGTTGTTTTTCAATGCATGCGGCCATTGTTGCTCCCGATATTCGGATACAGTTAGTAACTATTAGTTCTGCGAAGTTTGGTTGGTGTACTAAGCATTTTCCCGTTAATGGATTCCCTATTAGTTCTAGCTTGGATAAATTTTTGTTTCCGCACAGCACCGCTTTCAGGTCTGGATCCACTGGTCCCAGCACATCCCCTAATTTTAGTACTTTCAGGTTTTCTAAAGTTCCCATTTGTCTGATTGCTACTTCTCTTATGGTGAGTGGATGAACGATCAGCTCTTCTAGGTTTGGGCAGCTCTTCGCTGCTATGGTTACAATTTGCGTTTGCAAGTTTTCTGATGTTTTGGAAAGATCTATCTTAGTGAGGTGGTCGCCGCATCTTCGGAGGAACCAGTAGCATTTTCCCATAGTCACTTTGCTTGTCCACCCCTCTCTCCATTTCCAGCTATTGAATTCCAGGGTTGTTGTTTTTCGATGCGATAGCAGGCATCCATTTCTCCAGTTCTTTGATACCTGCTCCATCCTCGCCTGATCTAAGTAGGTCAGATAACTTGCTACCTCAGCAATACACTCTGATGGTAGCAGTGGTGCCCACTCCGGTTCATAGCCTGGTAATGCTTGTTCATGCATAGGTACAAGTGCGGGTGAAGGTGTTCTCAGTTTTACTTGTCGCTCATTCCATTTGTCTGAATATGAAATCCTTACTTTCCTCTTGTTAATCTCCAATCCCTTTGTTCCTTCTAGCGCTGCTTGCGCACCCTTGACTGATTTGAATGTAATATAGCCCGTTACCGCGTGTTTCTTCAGCACGACAGCTTCTAAGGGCTCGTAGCGTTGGAAAGCCTTCAGCAGATGTTTCTTCTTGGTGTACTTGGCCAGGTTTGATAGGAAAAGTCGATTTGATGTACCGGTATTGTTGTCTGTCATGTCCACCTAATTCTGTCTTCTAGAAGAGAAAAAACAACTAGATTACGGTTGTACCGGAGTGCTTGCACTGTCTAGTGTGTTCTGACCTAACGGGGCAGTGGGGGAAGGGGAAGAGGAAAGAAAAGAATGAGGATTTTTGTTTTTAGTTTTTTTTTTTTTTTTTTTCCTATTTGTCCTGTCGCATAAGAATATAGTTGTGCTTTATTTTGCTATAGTCGACTAACAGTTTTATCTTCTCAAGTCTGTTCTGTCGGTTACTTATTGTATGCCTTTGCAGTCTTATTACCCCCAGGCTCGGCCTTTGCCCCTTCCTATTCTAGTGCTGATTCAGCAGTGTTCAATCGGAAGAGTGTTCCCTACATCTCCGCTCTTAGCGCCCTGTTGCGTCTTCTTTCATTCGTTGTCTGAGCACCGAATAGTCATGGCTGAGCAAATTATAAGTGACGAGGCCGTTTGGGTTGGGGTTCTCGTAGCCTCAATGAATTGGACGGGGGTCAAGGAAATGACTCCCGTCCAATTTAAGGATTGGTTTTCCGGATACGAGGCGCGTATTCGGTGTCAAAAAGGGACGTCCGTCGAGCTGATTTGCCGGCGAAGGAGCGTGTGCTCTGCTTGCTATCTGCGTAGGTGAGTAACCTTAACCATGTGTACCTATAAAAATGCTATCTCCTGTCATTCTATTCGTTTTTTTTTTTTTTTTTTTTTTTTCATTTTTTTTTTTTTTTATAAGATTTTAATATTTGTTTATTTCTAGGGTTGAAGCTAAAAACATCTATGGAGAGAGGGCGATACATCGCACGGCAATAGGCAGCGAAGGGGGCCCCTTTTCCGTGTGTCTCCTTTGCCGAGCCTCGCTGATCACCCTGGCGCTCCCGGCTGGATGTGCCCGCTGCGAGCGCCTCATTTTTCTTTTGAAACATGTGGCTGAGAAGCATTATCTTGGCACATATTAGACTTAATGATGGAATGATTTTGCCTATTTTGTAACAATATATTACATTCCAGATATGAGTGTTTTATTGTTTTGAATCCCTCAATTCCTTCATTATATTGCATAAGTTAGCGCATTTATCCTATGACAACGTTTTTTTTTTTTTTTTTTTTTGGTTTATGTAATGAGTCAGGAAGGGGGTACTTCTAATTTAATCTCGCCGTTTGATTAGGTAGCGTACGTATCCCTTCTGAGTTTGCTTTGTGAGAGGTTCTTATTTCTGTTAATTCAATGTCTGTGTTTTGTGCTGTTGTGGTCTCTGGTGATTTCGGTGTTTCTGGTTCGGTTTTCCGAAATTTTGTAAGTAAACTTTCATTAACCACTTCCCATATTCTCCTGCGACAACAGATCATCGTCACGATAAGTACCAGCCCGATCTGAATCAGATATCCTCCATATATTAGGTTGGTATGATGTTGGTTGTTTCGGCGGTGGGTTCCTAGTTCTTCAAGCTGGTTTTCTATTTCGTACAGCGATTCTCCCTTGTCGAAATCTCCCATATTTCTTAATGGTTTGTTGTCTAGGTATTCGATGATATGTTGATTTTGTAATATAGGCGAAATCGCGCTAATGTTGAGAATTAGGTTCGGTTGGTAAAGATACTGCTTCTGATCTACGAAAACTTCTACTCCGGATAAGGTTACTTCATGCGTCTTCGCCATACAATTCGGTTTTAGGTAGAATATTCCTGTATCGCTTAGCGTAATTAGATTATCTTTTGCGTTTTTGCATATTATTTGTAGTGTCTCAGGTACGTCAAAAGAGTATAACCATGCTCCGATCGAGTTCAGTCTCGTCCAAAAGGGTTCATGTTTTGCCTTCAGCCTGATATCGCATTGTCGTATATTTCCAATATCAGGTTTCAGTAACAGCTGTATTTCGCAAGATGTAGAGGTGCTAGTTTCTCGTAGTGGTAATTCGGTCATGCAGAGATGGCAGTACCAAGTCCTTATACACTGGCTTACGTATGGGTGATCTGCCAAGAAATAGGTTCTATGATCGTCGCTAAGCCCTAAGTAGGCTGTCCTAGGAATGATTTGAGCGGAGACTGTATAATTAGAGTTATTGGATTTTTGTGCAATGGGCCAGGTGTGCATCTGATAAAGGTGATATGCGGTTCTCTCTACTAGAGGAATTCGTATGGTTATGAGTAGTCTTCCTCCGTGGAATCCCACGTCTATAGTTGATATTTTTGAAATTTCCTCCATCCGGTAATGAGACGTTGGGACCGGGACCTCATAATTCCCTGCTGTTTCCTTTATCTGTACAATGATGGACCCTAATTGTTCTCTCCTTAGTAGAGAGGAATGCACCTTGTTTTCCCGCGCCGCCTGCATTGCTATTATGAATTTTTGTGTGGCGCCTATGTAATGATTTAATGATCCCTCCATTGCATGTACATAGTCAGCGGTGGCTTGTCTGTAGCTTATTTGCTGGCTCTCAGTTGCTTGCTTGTTCACTGATTCAATTATTTCAATAATCTTTTCTTTATTCCTGGCTATTGCTTCCTGATGTTCCTGAGCTCGATCGTGAAGGCTTTGAAGTCGAGTAGAAATTATATGAGTTTGATTCTTCAGGATTCCTGTCAATTGTCGTTGATCTTCGTATAGTTTGTCTATTTCTGAATTTAAGCGGTCAGCGTCCTCGGTGGTTAGCGTTCCAAACAGATAACTGCTCACCGATCCTATAAACCCCAGTGGTACACTTCGCTTGGCGATCGACGATGGTAGTCTATCGATGTCGGGAAGGGAGAGTTCTTCTGCTATTCCACGTAGTTCCTCCCGTAGCTCAGCGGCTACCTGAATTTTTGGTTCCAAGGTCTTGCTATTAAAGTGTAGTTCGCAAACCTCCGGTGATCTACCTTGAGCTGTACAATTTCGCCGGGCCTCCTCATATTCCTTAGGTTCTACAGGGAATTGTTGTGTGAGTTTCTCCACGTCGATGAATAGTGTTACTTTCCATTCCCCGCGCTTAAGTCGGATGTTATGCAATTTCTCATAGTATAGGCCTGGGCTGGCGTTTATCCGTGTAACTGCATAGTTATCCTCGGTGCTTGCTTCCGAGACCCATAGTACATACGTCAGTAGTATCAGTGCATTCCTCATTTTTCCTTTTAATTTCATTGAAATGTTCCTTCTCCTGTAGTTGTAAGATTTGAGTTAGTGTTCGTGTATGTGTGCACGGCTAGTATTGTCAAGTCAGTCGGTACGTTATGTCTAAAGCTGTTAAGCAATGATTGTATTATCTATAGTAAAAGGCGTCTTTCGGGTTATCGGCTGGTCTATAGCTAGAATCTGTTGTTTCACTCCTATTTCCTGAATAGTAATCTTGGCATAAACGAAATCTTCCGGTTCTATAATTGTTGACTCCCCGAATACCGCTTGGAATTCTGTTTGATTTTCAAGGATACTGTTCAAGGTCCACGACGTGAATAAATACCTTCCATCCCCGATTCTTTCGTGTCGAATCATGTATTCTATCAGTTCTTTTTCCCAAACTTCTACCGCGGTATTATGTGTTACTAAGGGGCTAAGGTCTTTGAGATTTATGTTAATAAATGGCCCATAATCGCCTGTAGCCTCGATTTGCTCGAATCTTATTCCCAGCTCAGGCATCTTCTCAGTTGACTACTCCTCTTTATACTAAAAATATGTCGTATTTTTTTGTTAACTCCGTTCTGCGTATCGTCGGTACTGTCACTGTCAATTTGTCAGTATGCTAGTTCAAGTTTATCTGCGTGTTTCACAAATCGTTTACCATCCTCAGTTTCTAATACCACGCTATTATTTTCCAGAATTTTTACAATTTTATATGGCCCTTGATACCTCTTACCGAATTTTCCCTTCCTTACTTCTACAAGTACTCGTGCCATGTCTCCAACCTTACCTGGAAATGGATTGGCTTTCTGATCGTAATACATTTTAGATCTTTGTTTTGCTTGGATCAAATTATTAGCAGCCAGAGTTTGCATCTCTGTTAGTCTTACGATCAAATCTCCAAGATAAGAGTTATACGTTACTACCTTATTATCCATAGGAAACGAGCTCGGACACCGGGCTATTCTCCCATAGACTAACTCGTAGGGTGTAAAATTAGTTCCTTCATGGACAGCTGTGTTATAGGAAAACATCGCAAAAGGTGTCAATTCATCCCAATCGTCGAATTCCCCTAAATAATGTTTAATGTATTCAGTTAAAACGATGTGACTGCGTTCTAAGGCCCCATTGGATTGTGGCCTATAGCTTGACGTGGTAATGTGTCTAATTTTGAATGCTTTTGCTAATTCGTTAAGTAATTTATTCACGAAGCTAGTTCCTCTGTCGGTTAGTATGACCCGGGGTGCTCCGTATTGAAGGATCAAGTGTTTTACCAGCGCGTGTGCTATTGTTTCAGCTTTGATATCAGGGATCGGCACCGCGATGCAATATTTTGTTAGATTATCTTGCATGGTTAGGATATGTTTGTTGTTATTAGGAGTCGTAGGGAGGGGGCCGACCGTATCCAGTGACACCTTTTCAAACGGCTCAGATGGAGTATCCGTTATTAGCATTGGTTCCCTAGTTTTTACACGTACCAGTTTCTGTTCTTGACAGCTGCTACATTTGCGGATAAAGTTACTCACGTCATCCCTCATTTTTGGCCAGTAAAACCTTTCACGGACTCTACGATACGTTTTAGTCACCCCCTTATGTCCTCCTACTAAGCTGTTATGCATTTCCGAAATTATTTCAGAGCGAATTTCAACGGGTGGTACCTGTGTTATTCCTGCGCAAATTGTTATTTGAATATTCTCATCCTCAAAGGCTTCCAGTAATAAATTCGGCCAGGTATCGGGCGACAGTTCGTCAGTAAAGTCTCCAGCTTTCGAGATTCGGAAGGATTTTATTCCTAATTTAGCAAGTGTTGTTTTCAAATTTTCTAGTCCTAGCCTTACGTTATCTACAAAAATTTTGTCGTAATATTTATTTTTAATTACTATGCTGAATACACGGTATTTCCCTCGTTTGGTTATAATAATTTGTCCTAATTTCGGCTTTGCTTCCCGTTGATCATCGTTGCTGATTATTTCTAAATCAGCTAACAGTCTGATAATTGGTGTTGCTAGTTCTGAGTCTACCGATGTGAAATGAACATAATTATCTTTGACGTAGGTTAAATTTTCTCTACTAATCCCTATTCTGGTATATCGGTGGTAACGGGCTCCTGGTAAATTTAGAGGTGATGTTGGTTCCACATCTGGTAATATACCTTCTGTGATTTTAATGCCTGAAGGGCCTGTTTGAGAACTTAACTGTGGCTCTAGTCGTCTTGGCGGTTTGATAATTCTGGGCGGTGTTTTTATTTTATCGCTGCTTCCCTCTTCATCCATTTCCGGTATCGTTGATAGATACGGGGTGGACAATGCTATTGGTCGGGGCGCGATTAGAGGTGTTGGGAACATAGACCTTTGCAATGGTCGACTAATGATTGATTCGTTTAAGTTCCCTTGTATCTTATTACTAGTTGACGGAGCTTGGATCGATTCTGTGTTAGTCTCCTTCAACCTTTGCAATAATTTACTGATTCTCTCGTTCAACACCTCGTCCTCAGTCTCATCATTATACGGATCTTGTGCTGTAAGAGCTTCCCGAGTGGGTTCATCGAGTTCCTCACCTTCGGAAATCGCGTCAGGTAGTTCTAATACTGACTCATCCGGGTCTTGTAGGATAGAACTTCTTTCATGCAAGGATTGATCAAACCGGTCAAATGAATTTTGTAATTCTTTAAGATCTATAGGCGTTCGCGTGAATACGTCATCATCTACGTCGCTATCGCTATCATGAACCGGTTGTGTCATTTCTATCGCGACATCTTCGGCATCAGAATCTCCGTTTTTGTCTGAATCTACTGGGGTCAACTCGTCCGTTGGTACTGGACTGACTCTAGTAGGTTTTAGTAAAGGTTTGGGGTGAAATCCTAAATTTGGTAATACACTTTTTCGTTTTTGATAGGCCGGCGGTTCTGAAGATTCATCATCCGAGGAATCTTCAGAAACGCTGCCTTCAGTTGGATCTAGACCGGATGCTATGTTTCTTTCGGGTGCTTTTGCTCTTGAACGCGTCCTTGTTGCTATGGCACTAGTATCTAATTCTGGCACTGTTTTAGATCTCCGTTTAATTTTCTTTGTGGGAACGGGTCTTTTGTGTACTTCTGACACAGATCTTGCTAATGGTCTACGTGTCGGAAGTCCCGGTATTTTGGACTGTTTGGGTTCTTTATCCGTTTCCTTCAATAGCGGAAACAATTTTACATTTTCCTGATCTCGATCTGATGTTAGATCCGATTGGATATTAGTACAGATAGTGATCTTAATTCCCGTCCCGTGAAAAATAAAGCGTAACATTGTTCGCACATTATTCCAACTTAATTTATCGAGTCCGCATCCAATTTTTGGTAATGTAACTGATTTGATTGAATCGATCTCTAAAATTTTCCGAAAATTGATTAAACTGGTGTACAAGTCTTCGTACGTTGGTTTGTCCCAGTAATTCTGTTTTGTCATAATATAATAAATCATTCGATCCGGTAATTGTAATCTACCTGTTGAGTGTAATTTAGCTTGATTCTTAAGGTTTTCCGGTATACCGTATTTTTCTCTAAATTCTATCGCTATTCCCGCACTCATTTCAAGATCTACAGAAACTGTATGGGCGTAATTGTCATCCTGATTAAAAAGACTATCGTGTACTTCAACCACGTCAGGATTCTGTACTGAGGTTGTTTTTATTATTTTCAGATATTCCGAATATTTTGGGAATGAATTTACTGATCTTATTGGAAAATATTCCTCTTCGCTTTCTGAGGAACTTGAAGAACTTGATGACTGATTACTCATTACTGGATTTCGTGATAACGCGTCTGCATTGGTGTTAAGTCGGCCTGCCTTGTGCTCGAACGTGTACTCGTAGTCGCGTAACTTGAGCCTCCAGCGTATTAAACGCTGACCGGGATCTTTTATCGAGTCGATCCACCGTAGCGGTTCGTGGTCACTTACTAATGTAAATTTGCGTCCGAAAAGATAGGGTCTAAAATGCAATATCGCGTATAAAACTGCCAAGCATTCTTTTTCTGTAGTAAAATAATTTTGCTCTGCTTGGATTAATGATCGTGATAAGTATGCTACGGGCATATCATGGCCATCTACCTCTTGACTTAAAACTGCTCCGATCGCATAATCGGAAGCATCAGTCGTAAGTGTAAAAGGTTTTTCGAAATTTGGATACTGCAGTATTGGTTGTTGACATAAAGATCTTCGTAAAATTTTGAAGCTTTGCTTTTGTTCTCTTCCCCAAACGAATGGTGCATTTTTCTTTAACAACTCCGTTAGAGGTTTAGCCTTCGCGGCAAAATCTTTAATGAATCTCCTATAATAACCTGCGAGTCCTAGAAACTGCCGAATATTCTTTTGCGTCTTAGGACGTGGGAAATTTTTAACTGCTTTGATTTTATTAGGATCTGGTTTTACTCCCTTTCGACTAATTACATGGCCTAAATAAGCTACCTCGGTTTTCAAAAACTCACACTTGTCGGGTTGTAATGTTAATTTTGCTTCATCTAATCGTTTAAATAATCTACGAATTCTCTTTCCATGCTCTTCAAGATTTTTCGCGTAGACTACGATGTCGTCAAGATAAACAAAAACTTCTATACCTTGCAATCCGCGTAATGTTTGATCCATTAACCTTTGAAAAGTAGCAGGAGCATTTTTAAGTCCCTCTGGCATCCTTAGATATTCATAATGGCCATTTGGGGTTGTAAAGGCAGTTTTGGCTCGATCTCGTGGATCCATTTCAATTTGTTGGAATCCACTAGCAAGGTCGAGGGTAGTAAAATATTTTGCCTCTCCAAGGTGGTCAAGAATATCCGTGATGTTAGGTAATGGATACGCGTCTCCAATAGTTTTCTCATTGAGCTTACGAAAATCGATTACCATTCGCCACCTTGGATTGCCTTTTGAATCCGGTTTCTTCGGCACAATCCATAGGGGTGAATTATACGGTGAATTTGAGGGTGTAATAATTTCGTTGTCTAATTTAACTCGAATTTGGTTTTCAATTTCGGCCTTATGAAGTGGCGGGAAACGATACTGACGCGTGTTTACTGGCGCATCATCTTGCGTTGGTATGCGATGCTTAATGCCCGATGTAAATTTTAATTTATCTCCGGGTAAGTGGAATCTATCCGGAAATTCCTCAATTATATTTAACACGTGTTCTCGTTCCTCATCATTTAAATGATCCAAATGTAATTTTGATTGAATTTCTGAAAATCTATCTATTGTTCCTGATCTTACTCGCGATTCATCTGAATCTGAACCGTATTCAAATTCTTCCGGGAAGCTATGGTATTCGAAAGGTATTATTTCTTGCGGAGAAACTTCTATCTCAATATCTTCATCCAGCGTATTTATAGCCAGTACATGACACGCGCCATTGTTAATCGAAACAGCAGCTTCGCCTATGTACACTCCCTCCATAGTTGGAATTTTAGGTAAATATCCTTCTTTTAGATCACAGTCGGTCACATCGAGAGCAATAGATTGTCTAGTTCGCGCACGAATTCGTAATATACGTCTTTTTGTCTTAATTTCGTCTTCAGGTATAGGTTCACCAATAAAGCGTAATGGTCTAATTGGTTCGGTCTTCGTCACTAAGGTATTATGTGTGAATGAAATTTCGGCTTTTTCTTTACGTAAGTAATCCTTCCCCAGTATACCGTCGCAACTCAAAGGAAATGTCGAGCGAACTACATGGAATTTACATGGCTGTCCCTGTAAAGTTAATTCTGTAGTGCCTAATGTTCTTATTTGATCTGTAGTTATTCCCGATATCATTGCGGAATCATGTACACCTATCAATACGTCTGGACGTAAAACGTTTGCTTTTATTAGACTAATATCCGCGCCGGTATCGATAAGAAAAACCGCTCCTTGATTTCCGAGTTCTGGTGCTGACATTTTTACTAATGGTGATTCTCGATTTGATCTGCACGTACATACTCTACTACCGGTTCGGCAAATCTCACTGTTTGTTGACGCTCGCTCGTAACTTGACCCGCCGTCGCGTCTGGTCGACGGGCTGCTTGGGAGTTTAAATGCTCATTTGATTTGTTATTGTGTGGGGACGGTGAACGCGATCTCGGGGTGAAGGTACTGTTTTGCCTCCATGACCCATAACTCGATGCCTTACTCACTTCAGTTGGTCGGGCAGATAAGTTCGGCGAGCTTGACCTATATTCTGACGTTGTCGGGCCTGGGTTAGGAGAGATCGGTCGTCGCCCCGTTGTATTAGGCAAGGTGTAAGGTGAACTCCTTTGATAATCGTAAGGTGGATAATACGGGTGTTGTATAGGTGGATAATAATACGGATGTTGTGGGTAGTATGGTGTATGTTGACACGTAGGACATGGTGGAACAAATCTAGATCGCGCCGGTAATTCAGATGCATATCTAATCGATGAATTCGGTGATGTACTTATTGTTCTCGGTTCCGGATCTTCCGTGATCGGATAGCTAGAATAATTCCGCGGTGTATTTTGTGGATTTAATTGCTGGTTATAAGAGCTGAATTGACTATTGTTATAATTTGGAGATAAAGGACGCGAAAACCAGGCTCTTTGAGTTTCGCCTGAGGGTAATATTCCCGATTTCATACGCGTCTCTATACGTACTGCATATTTAAGTGCTTCCTGCAAATTTTTAGGATCGCGTGCGTCGACGGCTTTAGCTATTTCGTCAGGTAAACCCCGTAAAAAAGCTTCCAATGCAACTTCGGTTACCGGTTTTAAAAGCTGTTCGACGTCACCTCCGTATTTGTCTTCTAGACTTACTCGCGCGCCGCTAATCAAAATATTTAATCGATCATGAAAATCGCCTACCGATTCGTTTCTTCGCATTCTGATATTCTCGATTTCATGCTGATAGTACGGATATGTTTTACCCGGTGCAAATCTATTTTTTAAATGTTTGGTTAATTCATTGACACTATTGAAAGTTTTCCCGTAGGTACTGTCTCGAGCTGATCCTTGCAATTTTCCAAGAACTGCTTTAACGTAGGGTCCTTCTGAACCCGGTGGTACATATACGGAACCGTTATGAACGTCCTGCAGAAAATCTTTTAACGGGACGTTCTTACCGTCAAAATAAGGGATATTTAATGTACTATGCTGCAAAGCGAAACACTCCGCCATCGAAGTCATCATTGCATTGCTAGCATTTAAATCAATATTGGAAAGATTACGGGAGTTATTCGCGTTCGCGCCGGTGTCGGCTGCGCCTTCATTTGGATTCACCATTTTGTTATTTTTGATAGATACTTTAATACACAATAACGATATAAAATTCACAAGTCAAGATTCAAGCATGCACATGTATAGATATCCAAGGGAAAATTTGGCAATCACTCGGTATCAATGATATATAATATACACATATTATATATATGCGTCAAAATTACATGCACTTATTAAGTAATGTTTATGAGATAGAGAGAGAGCGATCTATGGAATCCGAAGGACTATATTTCGACCAGGTTTTGACTTTTCAAAATCAATTTTTTTTTTTTTCCAAAAAAACAACACGTATTACGGCAAAAAATAATCCCACCGCTGCCACCAAAATTCTTTTGTGTTACGTGAGGGTGAAGCCCGAGCGGTTGGTAGTTCACGTAGCACTTGAATTTAATTTTTTTATAAGATCTATCTTTCAATAGATCGGTAATATGGGAACTTACTTACCTAGCTCTATACAGAGCCATACGTCTTGTTTAGTTATATGAGGCCAATTTATTGCTAAGATGATTGGATTAGGTCATGCAATGAAATGAATGAAAGTAATAATTTAACTGGTAAAAGCTAAGGTATATTCTGAAAGCGATTCTGGTTAAATATGCGATTCAAATGATGCACAATAATTATCAAATGAACCATATGCGAAAAGTGAGTGAAAATATAAAGGTGCTATAAAATGAATAAGTGATTGAACAATGATTGGTATGAACTACGTCGACGCGTAAATCGCGAAGTCTAAAGTATTCTCTTTTTAAGAGTATAAGTTAGTCTAATTTAATTATCTCGAGAGGAAAGGAAAATTGTTAAGCTGACTCAACACGATTCGCGCGTTGACGTATTTGATGCTTATCAATTAGAAATGATAAATCGTATAATGAAAATATGAAGCGTATGGTCTTAATAATCGTTCGGATTATTGCAACTCTCTTCCTATCTAAAAATATGTCTATTTCTGCCTCCTGATCAATATAGGTATAATTCTAAATGAAATACCCTTGATGTGAGAGTAATCCTCGGGGTATTAAATACCGTCTCACACCAAAGGAATTTGTATTGAAATAAGCCGCTATGGTATTTTTTGGGAAAAATAATGGCGGAGTTTTCTCCTTGGAAGATCAGTTTGGATACGAAAGACTTATATGCAAATTGATCTTCTTATGCTTAATTCTAATCGTTACTTCGGTAACCGATTTGGAAATGAACAGATAAAGGACTTAGCCAGATGATGTACTGTGGTGAAGTCAGGAGCCGTCGGATAGGTTACGTCTCGTCTGAGATTGATGCAGCCCTCACCTTCTGTCGTAGTATGTCATAGTACGGTGTAAATCCAATTGTTCGAAGAGTTTTAAAACTGAAGTTAATATTAATATAAGAAAATTACGCGAAAAGAGTTCTGAGTACCACTAATCACAAATTTTGAAATAGATGAAAAATAAAAGAATGTACGTTGAAAGGAAAGATTGTCAGAAGAATTTTAGAGATCACTTGGTTTGGTAAAGTGTTATTTAAATGTCACACTATGTATTTAATGATTGAATTTGATTTTTCGATTGTTCGTTTGTGTCCTTGCACTGAAGTTAATAATGTAGAAAAACTGAAGCTAATAATGTATGAGAAAAAAATATGAGTCTCTTGGGTTGTCACTTTGAAAGATTTTCAAACACCAACTCTTGCTCAGTTAACGAGAACCTTAAGACTTTTAGGCCGTCACTCTAGAGATTTTCGGACACTAACTCTAGCTTAATTAGCGGAACCCGGGTAAACGTCAGCGCACCTCGCGACTTGATAGACGAAAGACGCTGCATCAATCTCAGATGCAGCCAGGAGGCCGCGTTTCCAGTAATGTGTATTACTACACCTGTATTACTGCGCGTATTCCTCAACTAGGTAATTAAATGGCTAGTTAATCCGCGGATGAGTAAAAGCATGGTCTTTGTGCGCTATACCTGGGACAGGCGTTCCACGGTCCCCAAGCCTCACCACAGTCTGTTTGTGATAACATTAAAATATTACATGCTCAGGATCTTAACAATATTTATCACACATTCATCCATTCATTATTCTTATCTTATTGCCTTAATTTTGATGTGTTTACCTATGATAGAGCGCTCGTTTTACTCTAGAATAATTTGGTAATTTAAAAGAAGAGTTGCATCGAACCGACCATAGGTGCTGGGTCAGCGAAAAGCATATGCGTTCCCATCAGCACTTCTCCTAACGTTTTGAGCTAACTTATATGTTACTATACCGGGCCCGTTATCGGGTCCGACGTGACTTTTATGACTTTAAGGAAGGAAATGAAAGAAATTGTATATTGTAGGTAAAGCAACAATAATTAGATTTATCATATTTATGTTGAATTATTTCCCACGGGTTTCAATATTTGAAATGACTTAGGAACTCCAGTGTGCTATGCACGGTCGTTTCTTATTTGAAAACCCGTTTGAATATTGAATTTCGATAAAAATCTGGAAAACGTGAGTCGGTACGTAACATCTGCTAATCTTCGTCGGAGCTTGAACAGATTTTGTATATATTACACCCGATATTGGCTAAGAACCGTGAGACCTGAAGGTTTCAGTGTTTACGGACTAGCACGACGTACCAACAACGTGATAGAGTCGTATCACAGTCGGTTGGGCCATCGCATGCAAAGAAACCCTGCGCCTTGGGACTTCGTTGGTAAGTGTAGATCGCAGTACGAATACAGTTAGTAGCTACACTTTCAGCTTTAGAGTATTATTCAATTACCTGTATTCTCTGGATCAGGTAAACTACTGAAGTTGGCAGCTGACGTAAGCGGCGATATACGAAGACTGCGCAACAATTGCCAAATCAGTTGGCATGCGCGCTATTCAACTATCTTCAATCAGCATCGCCTTACGAAAGGTTGGCTTCGTCATACTATTAATAAATTTCGGCTTACTTGTAGGTTGAAGTACTTTGCAATACTTCTATTATATAGGAAGTGGGTGATAACCATCAAGGACTAGTTGAATGTTGTAGTTTATATTATTTAGTTTCCTTAAATTCTATTTCCGTTTGCCTAGTGTGGCAAGAGCTCCACATGCACCAGATCGCCGTCGACGAGTTTTTACAAAAGGCGGCATCTTTAAAAGGTGATGTGTCCCAAATGATCGACACATATCTCAACAGCAGGCAAGGTCCTGAATACGATCTGCAAGATCCTCCTGTAGCCATACGCTTGGGTAACGACTTAAAATTTGAAATTTGTATACGATAACATTTCCCTGCCGCTACTTTATGGCTTTTACCTCGTTCCATTCGTCTTCCATAATATTCAGCTCCTTCAACAAACCTCAGTGTATTTCTTTAACTACACAGTCTATCATAGTCCTAATGTGAGTGTTACCTTCTTGTTAGGTGATCGGGACCGTATAAACTGTAGATTTACTTCTAATCGCAGATTTTTAAGTTACGAGCACTTTATCAATGTATGTTCAAAATGCGTTACCATCTCTAAATTTTGTTTGACAGACGATGATTCTGATTATGATCCTGATTTATTTGCGGACGAGGCCCCTCACTGGCTTATAGATAACGCCGAAGTAGTACCGGACGCACCAGTGAACGGTATTTGCAGAAACATATTTCTTACACGGATTGTACCTCATGTACTTTTGATAGGTCACTTGACTGTGTGTTGGATACTGATTTTTGGTTTTGAAAAATTTATTAATAACAGCGTTATTTCTTAACAAATGTGTTTAGATGACGTCAATAACGAGAACGACGTAGGCAGCACATCGGATTCTTCTAGTTCCAGTGACGAAGAGGTCCAACATGAAATTGGTATCAATAATGAGTACATTATTTCGGTGGATCAATATTGTAATAACTCGTTTTTGTTGTGAAAATCGTTGCACGTGTTTGACGTACAAATTTTTCGAATCTCAAGATGCTGATCACATAGAAGGAGTGGATGTCCAGCCACCGGATCCGACAGTTGACGTACTCAATAACATCAACGAAGTCGACGACGTCAACGAAGTCGACAACATCAACGAAGTTGGACATGCTGCTCGACACGAAACGCCATCACCGGATAGTATTGGTAATTTCCATACATGTTGTTGATGAACTTTTCAATTACTCACACAATCCAGATGGTTTGATTCCGTATATCCCAATGGCTCATGATAATATTAAATTGGACAACTGCATCTATCATAATTTACATCATTTTTCATATTGTCACCGTATAGAATAAGTATTAGATGAAGAAGTATTAGAAAACAGGCCTCATAGATTTTACCACCAACCCGAGACACTTTGCCAACCGTCACTTTGCCAACGTCATATACAGTAATTACAATTGTACTTTTTGTCAAAATTCTAGATGTACTGGTTCCATACCATCCCCCTATTGAACCATTAAACGAAGTGGACCTCAATGTACAACAAGGTACACGGAATTTTAAATCAATTTATGTGATTGTACAACTCATTCTTCAACTATTTGTCAATATTTGATATACAGGACAGCGCCGTAGATGTGAAAGGGTCACCGAACAGCCCATGGCCCCAGTAGATTTACCTATGGTAGAACCAGCTCTGAATAAACGCCAGAAGCGAAATAGGAGACGAAACGGTTCGAAGCTTCATCGTTAATTGAAAAATAATAATAAATGCCAATTCATTCTTTAACAATTACAGAAATGCGACGAAGAGCACGGGCACGTGCTGCGGCAAATGAAAACGCAGAACCTCAAAATAATATAGCATTATTAGAAGAGTTGCAGCGGCAAACTAAGCTAGCACAAAGGGCTCAAGTCGAAGTGGCTCGTATCCGACAATCGGCTGAAGAACGAGGTAATAACAGCAACTCAAATTCACAACATGAAAGAAATAGAACATATTCAATAATATTATAATGCAGTGAAAAGTCGATATAAAGTTTGATAGAAGCCAAGAATAACTTTTGTAATCATTAATCGCACGTCGTTGGAAAATTAAAATACAAAAAAGAGTAGACAATTTTGTATAAAATTTAGATGACTGATCAGTATAATGATTTATTGTGGAATCATTACTCAACAATTATCATTTAATGATTGACAGCGATAAAAATGCGTAGGGTATGGAAATTAAAGAGATGGTATTTTTGGGCAATCACGATGATAGAACAAGTTGTTTTTTGTATTATTTACGTTTGGAAATGGTATGGAAATTAAAGAGATGGTATTTTTGGGCAATCACGATGATAGAACAAGTTGTTTTTTGTATTATTTACGTTTAAACATAGATAATGTATCTATCACATCTACCAAACTTTGACCTCTTCAACATTCAATGTCTTTTCATACAGAATAACTCTTACAATAATATCTTGTCTATATCTTTCATGTTGTGATGAAGTTATTACAAGTACACATTTTCTGGTTACCTACATAATGACTTCGACGTTCTATGAAAGATGCGAGTTATTGTGCCTTTGTATTACGTGAATGATAATAAAAACCACACTCTTCTCAAGGCATCGTAATATGAAAATAAATTCGCTATAGGAATTTTTCTTTAGAATTTGCAGGGTCGGTGTGGTGATAGAATCGTACGTCACTACTCAATACAGACGATATTTCGGCAGATGTGGCGAGCGATTGTAGAGTACCCAGCCGCGAGGCACCAGATCCGCAGAAACGCTTCTCTTCGGAGTAAACGTGTTTCGAGGTGATGCCGGCACTTGTTAGCAAGCGCTGGGGGGAAATACAACGTTCGGACTTCTGTAGAGATACATTTGTATTGGGAATAGTGTATGCGGTTGGTTCGGTTATCAAAGTTATACTGCTCTGAAATCAGATGGTATTTCGGAAACGAGCGTTGGATGCTACCTTGTGATAAGTCGCCAGATCCACTGAAACGCTTCTCTGTTCGGAGTTAATGACACGTGACGGTGTTCTTTGCTTCAAGCCCAAGATGGAAATCTAGTGTTCGTGCGCGGTCATATTTATATTGCGATTTACAGGGTCAGTCGCTAGTGATAGAATCGTACCTCTTTTCTCAATCCATATGATATTTCGGTAGACGTGGTGACCGAATGTAGAGTACCCTGCCGTGAGGCACCAGATCCGTGGAACGCTTCTCTTTGGAGTAAACGTGTTTCGAGGTGATGCCGGCACTTGCTATCAAGCGCTGGGGGGAAATACGACGTTGAGACTTCTGTAGAGCTACATTTGTATTAGGAAAAGTGTACGTGGTTGGTATCCGGTTACCACTAGAAATGTGGTTCGCGATTAAACTAGATAATTAAAATTAATGTCTATGCTGTGCAGGGGTATCGATGGCTTTTTGTAACATGTGTCTCTCAGATGCGCGTATTTCCAGTAATTCATAAATGATTTTGAGTCCGTCGCATAATTTTTTATATAATAATAATGGTGGATTATGCTGGAAAGCTTCTACATATACGCTTATAATTGTCCCACTAAGAAAATTCACATATGATGGGACCGCAAAAAATGTCCCCATTTTTCAGAGTGAGTGAGACAGAGCAGTTAACGGAAGGGCCCACCGTTAAGCTGCCTGGCTAACCCACCACCGGGTTTTACCTATTCGTAGTACAATATTCCTAACTTTCTCTTTCATTGGATCCCCTGTACAGCGTTTTACAAGTTTGAGCTCTCAATATCCGCGCCACATTAGAGTGAGGTATAAAACTTACTGATTTTGATGCTACAATCATACTTTTCGGATTAAAATTTAAAAAAAATCGACATTGAAAAATATTGTACTGTGTTTGATACCAACCATAGTTGAATAGGTATATTGCGGTTATATTAACCCATTGTTATGTAACATTAATTTAAGCGTCGATGTCATTATGAAGCATTTTGCACTGATTCCTTTCATCCTGAATTATGTGTACTCCTTGTTGTGTTTTTTTCTCTAGCGTTATGTCGCATATGCTTCGCGACAAATGCAACGCATGCCTTTCAACCATGTGGACATCGGCATGTGTGTGGCCCATGCGCAACCCGCATTTGGGATGAACAAGTAGCCCAAGCAGCAGTGGAAGACGACTACTTGCCGCAATGTCCCTTCTGTAACTTACGAAATAATATAACCTACCTCATGTAGCTATCATACCTTGATAGTAGGGTGGAAATATTTTTTTTTCTTTTTATTTCTTTAAAGCTCGAATAAAAATCTAGTACTATTATGCATTTCAAGCGCCCTTCGAATTTTAGCTCAATTAAATATTTATTAGAGATCGCTCAAGAATCTTGAAAATCACCATTCATAAGCCATTATAAATATTAGAATTATTTTACAAACGATTGAGCGGTCTTTAAATATTACTATTTTGACTTGAAATTTTAGTATGCCTCCATAATTTGCACAGACAAGATTGAATTAGTGAGAAACTGCAGAATGAAAGAAAAAAAATAACGATATTTTTTACTTGAAATTTTCGAAATTCTCGAGCGACCTCCAAAAACTTTCGAATTGAGCTGAAATCCGGAAAAGCCTCTTAAATTACATAAAACTAACGAATTTTCATGTGAGCTACGAAAGCAAACAATAAAAAAAAAAAAATACTTCCACCCTATATAACTTTATGGAATCAATAATAATTATGGTGTTAACCCTACACTAAGCAACAGTCTATATAGAGTGATCTATTGTAGCTATGCAATCATTTGAAAATAAACATTGGAATGTTTCTTGTACTTTATATGCTATGCTTATTTTAATTACACGGTAAACAGTCAAAAGTTTCAGGGGGTCCACTCAAGTTTCTGCTACTATCTTTGATTTTCGACAACCTACAAATTTGTTGTTGGTTAACTCGAGCTGATATAATAAGAATTGTATTATTGAATTAGAATAACCCTTTTCTGTTTACCATGTATGCTGGTATATCCATGCTGAATCCATGCAAAAAATGAATTTATTCTATAGTAGAAATGGCTTTAGGTTTATCCAACCATCAAATTGAAATTTGAGAAAAATCGGCAGCAAATTGACATTACATACATCAATTAAACAAGAACGATTTTGAATGCCAGTGAAAGATGATTCTTCATTATTTGAGCCTTTCATTATTTTGGTCGTTCCATATTTTGCTTCTCCAAGTTTGTTTTATTCTAACTTTCTTCTGTCAAGATATTACTTTTCCGTATACTGGCTATCAAATATATTAGCTCACCTGCCCTTTCAGTTTCGACGATTTCAACTTTCTGCATAATTGTAATCTATATTTCGATCATTCAGAGTAAGGGATATGTCGAAATGAACTTTCGTTGAATGACCATTCCGATAAATAACCTTTCCCTGAAACAGTCATTCGACTTTAATGATATCTCAACAAGTTTTTGTTCCACTAGCTGATCTCTCGTTATGAAAGAATTCGCTATTTTGAAATTCCACGTATAAGCCCTTCTTTATTTTCGTAATTCAAAATTTTGACCAGCACCCCACTGGGGCGTCAGAACGGCTATATAAACAGCGACAGCTAAGAATGGGCACTCAGTCTGTCAGCAAAGCGCTTACAGTTGTTTCAACCAAGGTTAAACCGAGCGACATAAGCAAAGCGCTTAGTCGTCTCAACAATCAAATCTATAGCTTCAATTCCAATCAAGCAAAGCGCTCATTAGAATAGTTGTTAAAATACAAAATCGTTTACAATATTATAAATGCAGGATCAAAGCGCTCCTCATTTGTTCTATTAAATATTAAAGTCTACATTATTAGCACAGCGCGACAGTGTAGAGAATAGCAGTTTAATTACGTTCGAGACGGACATAACCTAAATCATACACACTCACATCCACTCTCTCGTCTAATTAAACAACAAAGCATAACACAAAATAACTAAAACCAAATATAATTCACGGCAAATGCCACCCAACGAAACATTGTAAATAGTAGGATAATTAGAATAAGTTAGATAATAAATAAATTCAGTTCTATTACAATTATCATATTGTGCATTTGATTTTCTCTTATTGCAGTGGGTCGCGAAAGGGGGAATTTGTTGTCAGTAAATTCAAGCTAGAAGTGAGTACTGGTGAACCAGGTGGTGCAAGATACCGGTAGCGCGAAAGCCTTCCCCGATTCTTCGCAGACTAAGTGAGTTGCTAGTACTTGCGCCAGAAACAGGCCTGTCGTGGCGAAAGCCTGTCCGGTTCTGTAGGGTGATATTAACGATAAAAAGATTGCTAATATTCACAAAGAAGGAAACTCAGAATCAGTAGCTGGCAGTGGTACTGGTTGATCGGTTGAGAAATCAACAAGGTCGACCCGGATCCACGCCAGAAACGGTCACGAGGTGCGCAAGCTAATCCTGATCCGTAGGGACGTAGGTTTGGGGGATAAAAAGGGAAACGGTCCTGTCGTGGCGAAAGCCTGTCCGGATCCGTAAAATTGGAAAGTTGAGTTATTTGAAGGGACGGGTAGTGATTCACCCTTTCAGGAGTCCTAATAATATCCCTATTAGGATAAAGAATCTTAAGGTAAAAATTCGGTACTGCTCCGGCTCGAGGAATCGTGCCGGAATATTACCGAAGAGTTACAATATATGTATATATATTAGGGTGTTTCAAAAAAATCGACTTTTTTAATTTCTTCAAATGGTCAGCGAATTCTTTCAGAGAATGCCAAAATAAAGACCTCGTCAAAATATGAGCTCTTAATTTGAAGATTTAGAGGTCGCGGATCGTAATTTTCTATTTCCCATTTAAATAACATGGGAAAAAAAGTTTTTTAACTTTAGAATTTTATATCTCTGTATTGAATCAATTTATGGTGATGATCATCTCGGTTTCTTATATAAAATTTAACGCTCTACAAAAAATGTTTTTTATCATTTTTCCATAAATTGGTTCCTTCCCGAGGTATTCGAAGTCAAAATTTGATTTCCATCGAATTTTCGGGTTTTTTTGATGTTTTTCATTATATAGTAAAAAAAAATCACATATTTATATCTGAGACATAGAAAGTATTGTAAAAAAAAAACAAAAACAAATACTTTAACAACAAATTATATATTATATTCTAAAAAGCTGTAAAAATTGAAAGTTATTGATTGCTTTACTGTTATAGTAAAGCTGTTTTATTACAATTAGGATACATCTCTCTATGTTTTTTTACAACTTGTAATAAATACTGAAAATCTTCTTCATTTTTAGTCAGAGTTTGATTATACTCAGTTATTAAAGATACACCACGTTCTGCTGTATCATTCGTTACTCGGATTTTACTCAAAATTAAGACAGCTTTCTGATAATTCTCATTAGCTGGCCATAATAAAACGTCATCATCGAGAAAATCATACGGTAAATTAAATGTTTTTAACAAAAACAGAGATTGTTCTGAGACAAAGTCACATAAATCACTTGTTAATAGTGACTTTACATTTTCTTTTATCACAAGTCGCTTAAAATTTTTTGGATTACCTTTCGAAGTTTCAATATTTACAACCATTTTTCTTTTCATATCCACTGAAACATTTACATCGAATAAAGCTAAAACAACTAATTCCTCAGACAGATACCATAAGTGATCGGACATTTTGTCAGCAGCAATTTTAGCGAAAGAAGGATTGTTTTGGCTGTATAGCAGTAAGTCTTTCATTAAAGTTAAATCACTATTTGGTGCTAATATGCCAGATGAAGCCTGAAACCACGTTGGTATATAAAATCTTAGAACAAAAATGCAGATTTGTCGTATTCCTGTTATTTCTCTAAAGTTAAGGTTAAATTGGTTGCGGAACATGAATATTTTTAGAGAATAGATTGCTTTTGCCATCCAACGTGCGTGGTGCATAGCACCAGGTTGTTTAGAAGAAATTTGTGTAGTTGAAGTAGTATTTAAGAATACTAATGATAGCTCCAGGAGTTCATAGTAATCATCTCTTGGCTGCGATACCTAGAAAATTAGTTAATAATAGATCAATCGACATGATAAGTGATCCGCATATTTTATTTTATATATTACTGGAAATTATTTAAAATATAAACTTTTACACGACTAGATACATTTTATGGATTTTTAAACTCGAAAAATAAAATGTAAGACATACGCTTAAGACTTGCACACAATATCTAAAAATATTTGAATATATTATAACCTTACTTGTAAATGATCAAAATCAAAATTCTGATAAGCAGTTGACGGCCTCACAATATTATTCTTATCGACTGGTGTTCCGAAAATCTGACAAATTTAATCCAATATTGTATTGCGGTCGATTGACGCAGCAATATATAATTCAAGCTTTATTGAGACTAATAGATTAAATTTTTTCAAGTACAATCAAAAAAAATTACAAATATTGTGTTTCAGGGTTGTGTTTATTATTGATCATATAATTGGAAGTGCTGCAAGTAATTCCAATAATTTTTTTATGTAAAAAACGATTAGGTAACGTGTTTGTTTTGCTGTCCAGTTACCAAGGAAGGCCGAGATATATGAATCAAATATATCAAGATGCTTTATAATACGAAATTTTGGAAGACCAGATTTATTTATCACCTTACATGTAACCCTAAATGGGCAGAAATAACGAGATTGTTAGAAAATTTTTCTTCTGGCACTTGCGCTAACGATATACTAATATTTTTAGTCAGAATATTTAATACCAAACTTCGTATGTTAATAGCTGATCTTTTATACGGAAAGATGTTTGGTAATATAATGACTTACGTATATGTAATTGAATTTCGAAAAAGAGGACTGCCTCACGCTCATTTATTGTTCGCATTGACTTATGATGGTAAAATGTTGAATCCTAAAGGTATTGATAATTTTATTAGTGCTAAGATCCCGGAAGATAATGAGGAACTACAACAATTAGTGATAAAACATATGCTTCATGGACCTCACGAAGGCAAAACACTAGCATGTTTCAATGAAGACAAGGTAGAATGTAGATACAAATTTCCAAAGAGTTTTTGTGATCGTACAAAATTTGAGCAAAACGGATTCCCAAGATATAAACGTAGGGATAATAAGATTAAAAAATTTTTTTATAATGGAAAAATGTATGGTAAATGGGTTCATGTTGATAACTCTATGGTAGTTTCATATAATCCAATATTATTGAAAAACTACAATTGTCACATTGATGTAGAGTATTGTTCTTCTATTCAAAGCATCGCATATATTTATAAGTATTTACATAAAGGATATGATCGAGGTTATATTAAAATTGGAAAAAAAGACGATAACATTGAAGATATATATTATGAAATTTCTCAGTATTTAGATACAAGATATAGAGGATCTACGGAAGCCGCTCAAAGGATTTTCCAAATGCCAATGTCAGGAAGATCTCATTCTGTTCTACGTCTAGCTGTACATACTGAAAATCAACACATGATAACTTTTGAAGAATATAAAGAAGCAGAAGCAATAGAATACAATAATACAATACAATAATGAAACCACATAACCGGCTTGGTTCAAATTAAACGAAAAAGATTTAACAGCTGGAAATTTAAAATATGTTAATATACCAAAATAATATTATTTCAATAGAAAAAAATAGAGTGGATGAAAAGAAAATCGAACTCGCGAATAATTGGTAGATGTTAGCCCAAAGGATCTAGAATGCTTTTATTTAAAAATAATTTTGAAACAGAAAAAAAAAAAATAAAATGAATCACTTTGTTACGTCCAGACTCCACCTTCTTCATCTTTCACCCATATCCTGTCACCCTATCCATAATTTCTTCTAGCCTCCAAGTTACCAATAATTTGCTGAGTATGCATCCGGTGGCCTGATGCATCCTCAGCTACACGTGGCCTCCCACCTTACCTAAATCCCTAGTTTACCTTATTCCTCTTATTATTCACTTCTTCACTTCTCGGTCAACCATCTTCCCATACACACATCCTCTATCCCAACAATCACCCAATACATTACACTCCTAATCACTCAACACAACACTTCTCTTTACAAACCAATCCTTACTCTAAATCGCCAATCTCAATACTATTCATCAACCTCTTAATCACTCACTCTCAGCGTTACTCTTTCACTCCTCCTTGCTAATCACCCACTTCACTCGTATTATTGTTATCAATAAACTAAGTCATATATATTACTCCACATTCAATCATTGAATCACCTGCCCATCGCTATCCTTAGTTGTGCGCCAGCACGTAAAGCGGGAGCGAACCCCTATCAATTAACGGTATTTCTCAAAAACGTTCTCGTTGTGTGACGTACGGACATCACAACTGGTGGCAGCGGAAACACCTCTCGCTTCTAAGGGTAGTGCAAAAAGAAACAAGGTGAAAAGTCACAACCGGTGAAAGTGAAAACTGTGGAAATACTGCAAAGTGACTGAAAAGTGGAAAAAGTGAGTGTGAATAGAAGTAACAGAATAGAACAGGTGAAGTTAGAGAGTGAAAATCAAAATTCAGCTGAAGTGAATAGGAACAATAACAATTAGTGGCAAAAACTAATAATCTACGAAACAAACAATCTACGAAACGAATAATCTACGAATCTACAAATACAAATAATCTACGAATCTACGAAACAAATAATCTACGAATCTACAAAACGAACAATTGCTCTCGCATTCTCAATAAGCCGACGAGCCAAGTTCACAAATCTACGAAGCAACAAATCTACGAATCTACAAAAGATAATTGCTCTCGCATTCTCAATAAGCCGACGAGCCAAGTTCACAAATCTACGAAGCAACAAATCTACGAATCTACAAAAGATAATTGCTCTCGCATTTTCAATAAGCCGACGAGTCGAATTCATAACCTACGAGGCCATACGAGCACTCATCTACAAACCAACGCAATTCCCTGCAGCCACACTCCAGGCGCTTATCTCTAATCACCGAAAGGAAGTCAACAACAAACCGACGTAACACGATCAGCCAAGAAGTCAATCTACACATAACCATACGCCACGAAGAAATGCAAGCTACCTTGACAACATTCATAATCATCGGTGCATTGTAAGTCTCACAAATTTGTAAAGATATATTTTAGACTTAACTAGGGTTAGGCATTCAATACACTTACTACTAAACATAGAACTATTTTAACACAATGACCGACGAAGCCACTCCTAGTCCGTTTCTGTCACTGCAAGCAGCGGCATCATTTTTACCCACTTTTAATGGCACGAATATGCCAGTAGAATGATTTATTCGTAAAGTAGAAAATGTTAAAGAGCTAATCAACACAAGAGATCTACCATTACTCACTAATCTTGTAGCCATAAGAATCGAAGGCGCCGCAGAAAAGTATATGCGAACAAGCAATCTTAGGACCTTAGACAACATAATTGAAGACTTGAGGCGCGCGTATAAGCCAAAAGAAAGTCTGCCAGATATACAGGCGCAAATTTCGCGAGCAGTACAGAATCAGAATGAGAGTGCGCTAGAATATGGCATACGAATCGAAGGACTTGTCGAGTCGGCTTTGGCAGTCACCGGCAGTTTTACCAACCCAGAGTATATTACCATGGCTAATAGATTTATAAAGGACCTAGCCGGTCGATCGTTCATAAAAGGATTAAAAGATGAACTTGAATTCAGAGTAATGCATCAAAGTCCGAAAACACTACGCGAAGCAATACACCTTGCAGTTAAATTTGAGAAACGCTTAAAGGATAGAAAAGACTTGCGGCCATCTGACTATGCCAACACGACGAGTCAAGCGATACCCAATTATACTAGACGTAATATAGCAAGTGATACGAACAGGTACGGTTCAGACCGCACATCTAGGCCGAGTAATCGAAATAATCTACGTTGTAATTACTGTAAAAACTCGGGCCATACCATTGATAATTGTAGAACAAAAGAACGTCAGAGCAAGTACTGCGCGTTTTGCAAAACAATAGGTCATACATTCGACGAATGTCGCATACGAAACTCTAGGGGCCAGCGCGATCCCCAACGCCAATCCCCTAACACAAGCTTCCCTAATGACACAGACTTAGACTACAGACAGAACACATTTAACGATAACGCACAAGTAGATTTCGCGGTAGAAGAAGACACCGAATTAGTCGATAATTTAAACGAGCTACCGGAACGTCGCATGGATGCCGCGACGTCCCGTATCAGAGAAGAGCGTCCAAGTACAATAGGAGAATACTTCTCGGAACACCTACAATCATAAACAAGCACAAAGAACTATCGCGAAAATTCCCACGGCGCCCTAGACAAAATGCCGAAAATCATACGAATCCTGTACCTATCAAATCACGGGAAACAGGAAATACATTGACAGAATCCTCAAGTAACCGCGCGCCAAGGAAAAAACCCATACGAAACAACAAACGCATACCTTTACTTCAAACACCTGGACTACCAGCACACAAACACAGATACGGAGCAAACGGAATAGAGACACAAACACGGACGAAAGTAGGTACACCACAAATACTGACATACAAAACTAGAGAATTCACCACACCAAACACACCACCAAAAACAACAGATAACTGATTAAAATGCTACAAATGCAAAGAACCTGTAAGAAGAGACAAAGTAGACATACACATAGAAACATGCGAGAAGCCGCGTCAAGGCACACACAAGCGTAAGACGTCACACTTACATGACCCAATGGACGAGCTACGAGACAGAATAAAATCGCAAATCACGGAAA
>OZ001258.1:11811323-11858823 GCA_963924015.1 Macrophya annulata
CTGGAATTCTTCACATATTTGATGGATAGTCCAACATATAGGTACTGCTGTAAGTATACTAAGTCGAAGTGGATCATTCTCATCCAAACTATGGAATTTTTCTTTGAGACCATTGAGAAGATCTTCTAATTGTTCTTCTCGAGATAAGAGAGATAACCGCAACTTCTTACAAGGTGGTTCACTATCCTCTTTTTCTGTGTAACCAGGATCATTTATTAATAATTCTGGTGCCCCATCAGTATTCGTGGAATTAAACGATTTTTTGCAGTTACTGCAGATTTTAGATGATTTTGATAAATGTGGAAAAGCTTCAAGAACATTTTTGGAAATGTTTCTCATATTTTTCCCAATATGGCCCTCTCTTTCCAATGGATTTGCACAACGATCACGATGATCTATTTGCTGCGTCTCAGGGATTTTTTTTTGTCTTGCAGACATCGTTTCAACATAAAATCTAGAATTTGAAGCTTGAAAATGAAAAGAGCCTTAAATTATTATGATGAAGACTGAATGCGAAAGTAATTGTTACGGATGCAACAATTATTTACCGCTCTTGAAGAAACCAGTTAGAGAGAAAGCTCTAAACGCCGCTCCGAAACTGACAATATTGATTACTAATTATTTTAAAAAGTTCTGCTGGAAAGAAAAATCTGGACGCCTGATTGTAAACCTGCTGATAATACTCAACCTGATGATAATTTCTGAAACAGACTAATCGAGAGTCGATTCCAATGAAAGTGCATGAAGATAATCGGAGTGCTTGTCGATGTCTCATCATTATTATGGTTACTAATCCTTCAGGAATATTATATGATAAAAAAGTAGATCTTTATAATAAAAAATAGCTTTGAACGCCAAAATTGATTTTATGATGATTTTCGGAAAAATACTATTTTGACCCGTACATGAACCTTGACAATAGCTCAATAGGTCAATCGGAGGGACTATAAATTCGAAAGGTGTATGAAAAATAGGTTTCGCAATTCGTGAAACATTGTCCATACAATATTTCTGGGATTTCAAAAATTTTTTGTTCCGACCTTCAAATGACCTTGAAAACATAGCTTGACCTTGAATACAACACCATATTTCAATGTAAAATTTGATTCTGAATCCATTTCTGACCTCGAAAATAATATAGCATCAAAATTGAGCGAGTGAATATTATTTTTTGAAAATGTTCGACGGAATCCGCAGGTTCGAGCCGTTATATTGAAGCCGCTGTTGCGAATTTTGCATATTGGCCACATGGCAATGGAAACTAGACAGTGAGAGGAAAATTTTAAGCCCACTCACGATTTTTTTAGTGACCTACAATTTTGGGCAGAGCCATTATCCGTTTGACGCGTTTTGACCCATATATATATATATATATATATATATATATATATATATATATATATATATATATATATATATATATATATATATATATATATATATATATATATATATATATATATATATATATATATATATATATACATATATACACACATACATGTATACACACACACATGTATACACACACACAGGCACGCACGCACAAACGCTTTGAGACCTACCGTTCACGAGACATGCAACATTCAACTTTCGCACTTTGACGTAACTGAGGGTTGAATGCGAATTTTTATCGTATCTTTGTCGTTGCAAAATAAATATGAAAAAATAGGTTTCTCATGTGAAAAATTCTCAGCTTTTCGAATATATCTTTTATTTTCGAATATCTTTTCAAAATCCATCAAAAAAATACGTTTTTTGTGAAAAAACAGCTTTTTCGAGTGCGCCACCAAACTTAATCATTCTTACGAATTTTTTATCTGAAAATAGCACAAAATTCTTGGATAAAATCAGTAGAGTCTTTGACGATAGTTTCGAGAGTTGTACGTGGTTTTGTCACCCATTGTTTAAATGTTATTTGAGAAATTTCGTTGTCCCAAAAAACTTGATTCAAAAAATCTTTCAATAAGTCTGTTTTGGGACAATTTGAACAGTTCCCCGAGTGACAATCATCAGTTACTTCAGAGCAAACAACTGCATCAATGCAGTCTTGGTAACTAGCAATTGGCAGTTCGGTGTATTCTGTCAACTGTTTTAGACCACAACCTGGAGTATTATAAAAATTGAATACATGAAATAAAATTAGAGTAACTAACAATTTATTAACACTACAAACTTGTGTAATATGTGCGAAGAATATATCATTTACATTAATGTTGAAAAAAAAAAATTCATATCCATAGAATTAGTACCACAAATTATTACCTGCTATCATGAGCTTAATATTCTGATGCGTGGAACAAACACATACGGTATGAGTCCCAGAAGCTCCAGCTAGTATGTAATGCATAGGTCTCATAGCTGCAAAGGTTGAGAAACATATCTTTATACCAGGATGTTTACTTTGAAAACTCTTGTATAGTTCTTTCAAATTTGAAAGAATCAATTTCTTCTGAACATGAGTTTGTTCTCCGGTTTCATTTCGAACTGACAAATTGTCTTTTTCTCCAGGCATAGTTGAACTATTTCTCTCGTCATTATAAAAATCCCGGACGATTTTCTTCACGTTCTCACTTATTGTGTTTCCTATAGTCAGTCGAACAATCAATCAATCGATCGATTGATAATTTAATAGATGAAAAAATAAAATCAATGCACACCTTGCTTTGGGTCCGAAAGAGATAGTATTCCTTTGCGTTCGATAAGTCTTTTCGAAGCTCCCGCCATCCATATAGTGGTCTCCATTTTTTTAGCAATTTTTTTAGTGCTCCACTCTTGAGGGAGGAGTGTTTGAATTTCCAATTTTTGTTCCCTCTTCGTTTCGTCTGAATGGAATTTTGCTTTTAACTCAGCTACTAAATCCCGAAAATGACGAGCATCATCTTTCTCTTCGGCATCAAACTCAGTCTCAAGATGACAAGCTCCAACTGACTTTGTTAGATTTGAAGATAACTTGTGCGCTTTTTGCTGAATATAAGAGTCATACCTGACCCGTTTTTTCTTTATCGGAGAGCAATCCAACATCCCCAAGGCTTTATTCATCGCAGGTAATTTTGTATCTAAGCTAAGTCCAGATGAATGACCCGACAAAGTCGATACGTGTTGAGATTGACTGCTTCGGCCAGATGACACAGCCCCTTGACTCAACGTTTGTAATCATGAAATCACATTGAATGCTATACAAAAGTAAAGTCATCATTATAATTTGTGAGGAATAATAATAGACTCGAAGTCTATCGTCAAATTAATAAATTAATAGTATTAACAATCGGTATTGCTTCATATTCTCAATCAATCAGAATACGAGCAGAAACAAATACTAAAAAGAATTATTTTATCCTCAACTTACGCTGTCCACCACTATCATTCACTTTGATGTTTTCGGTTTCATCCAAGTCCATCGAAACATTACACATTGTTGCAGAGCTTGAAACACTTCCAGAAGCACTATGATCTGAATCGATGTCATTTTCAATAGATTCTTTCGGATTTATATTATCTTGGTCCCTTTTGTTGTCACGTCGTTTTGGAACAAATATTGGCTTAGTATTTTGTATTTTTTTCCGACACAATGAACAAATACGTAAGCGCGCGTCGATATTCCATTTTGTTCTAATAATCTGAGACACAGGACGCAAATCGGATGACTTCCCATGATTTTTTTCACCGAATGGATTGAAGCAACGGTTTTTAAAATATTCGAATACTTCCATTGTAGGTCAAAGAATAGCAGTCTCAGCGTGATAAAACTATTTGAAAAATATAAATAGAAAAATGATGACCAAAAGGTTAGGTCACTGACAAACACTATTAGAAATTAGTATATTATGTATCAAGGGCGGAAAGTAGGCAATTACTGACGAGCGCGAAACTTGCCACCGTGCAAAGCAAGAGTGAAAATCACACAAATCAGAATCGCCTTTTCGCCTGTGTTACGTACCGACTCACGTTTTCCAAATTTTTATCAAAATTCAATATTCAAACGGGTTATCAAATAAGAAACGACCGTGCATAGCACACTGGAGTTCCTAAGTCATTTCAAATATTGAAACCCGTGGGAAATAATTCAACATAAATTTGATAAATCTAATTATTGTTGCTTTACCTACAATATACAATTTCTTTCATTTCCTTCCTGAAAGTCATAAAAGTCACGTCGGACCCGATAACGGGCCCGGTATAGTAACATATAAGTCAGCTCAAAACGTTAGGAGAAGTGCTGATGGGAACGCATATGCTTTTCGCTGACCCAGCACCTATGGTCGGTTCGATGCAACTCTTCTTTTAAATTACCAAATTATTCTAGAGTAAAACGAGCGCTCTATCATAGATAAACACATCAAAATTAAGGTAATAAGATAAGAATAATGAATGGATGAATGTGTGATAAATATTGTTAAGATCCTGAGCATGTAATATTTTAATGTTATCACAAACAGACTGTGGTGAGGCTTGGGGACCGTGGAACGCCTGTCCCAGGTATAGCGCACAAGGATCATGCTTTTACTCATCCGCGGATTAACTAGCCATCTAATTACCTAGTTGAGGAATACGCGCAGTAATACAGGTGTAGTAATACACATTACTGGAAACGCGGCCTCCTGGCTGCATCTGAGATTGATGCAGCGTCTTTCGTCTATCAAGTCGCGAGGTGCGCTGACGTTTACCCGGGTTCCACTAATTAAGCTAGAGTTAGTGTCCGAAAATCTCTCGAGTGACGGCCTAAAAGTCTTAAGGTCCTCGTTAACTGAGCAAGAGTTGGTGTTTGAAAATCTTTCGAAGTGACAACCCAAGAGACTCATATTTTTCTCATACATTATTAGCTTCAGTTTTTCTACATTATTAACTTCAGTGCAAGGACACTAACGAACAATCGAAAAATCAAATTCAATCATTAAATACATAGTGTGACATTTAAATAACATTTTACCAAACCAAGTGATCTCTAAAATTCTTCTGACAATCTTTCCTCTCAACGTACATTCTTTTTTTTTTCATCTATTTCAAAATGTGCGATTAGTGGTACTCAGAACTCTTTTCGCGTAATTTTCTTATATTAATTTTAACTTCAGTTTTAAAACTCTTCGAACAATTGGATTTACACCATACTATAACATACTACGACAGAAGGTGAGGGCTGCATCAATCTCAGGCGAGACGTAACCTATCCGACGGCTCCTGACTTCGCCACAGTACATCATCTGGCTAAGACCTTTATCTGTTCATTTCCAAATCGGTTACCGAAGTAACAATTAGAATTAAGCATAAGAAGATTAATTTGTATACAAGTCTTTCGTATCCAAACTGATCTTCTAAGGAGAATACTCCGCCATTATTTTTCCAAAAAATACCATAACGGGTTATTTCAATACAAATGCCGTTGGTGTGAGACGGTATTTAATACCCCGAGGATTACTCTCACATCAAGGGTATTTCATTCAGAATTATACCTATATTGATCAGGAGGTACAAATAAACATATTTTTAGATAGGAAGAGAGTTGCAATAATCCGAACGATTAGTAAGACCCCACTTTTCATATTTTCATTATACGATTTATCATTTCTAATTGATAACCATCAAATACGTCAACGCGCGAATCGTGTTGAGTCAGCTTAAAAATTTTTCTTTCCTCTCGAGATAATTAAATTAGACTAACTTATATTCCTAAAAAAAAAAAAGAGAATACTTTAGACTTCGCGATTTACGCGTCGACGTAATTCATACCAATCATTGTTCAATCACTTATTCATTTTATAATACCTTTATATTTTCACTCACTCATATGGTTCATTTGATAATTATTGTGCATCATTTGAATCGCATATTTAACCAGAATCGCTTTCAGAATATACCTTAGCTTTTACCAGTTAAATTATTACTTTCATTCATTTCATTGCATGACCTAATCCAATCATCTTAGTAATAAATTGGCCTCATATAATTAAACAAGACGTATGGCTCTGTATAGAGCTAGGTAAGTAAGTTCCCATATTATCGATCTATTGAAAGATAGATCTTATAAAAAATTAAATTCAAGTGCTGCGTGAACTACCAACCGCTCGGGCTTCACCCTCACGTAACACCTGTGATGCACACGATATTTTTTTTTACATGCCAGGCGCGAAATTCGATTTTGCGCCTGCTTCGCGTGCACCAAATCAAACGTTTCGTACGCTATATTGAAAAATAAAGTCCGATACATGTGCGAAAGATGATCCTCGACTCGTGTAATTGTCACCCTCTCTTCGCTCGGGCGAAAAACTTTACACTCGTCTGAGAATCAACACTTTAGCATTTGTATCGAAATGTATTATTGTCTTATATTATTGCATTGTGAAATGTATTATGTGTATTGTCCAATACCTGCATCGAAAGTTTGGTTTGGAGTGCATGTAAAAACGAGCGAAAAGTAGTTTTCACCACACCTGCACGGAAAGTGACGAATTTCGGCCCCTCGCGTGAACGGGAACGGGAAGTCGTACTTTCCGATGCCGGGGGTGGTGAAAAATAGAATACGCCACACGGGAGGGAAAAAGGCCATCCCAAACTGCGTTTTTGCCTTCCCTCCCTAGGTGCATAATTTACTATTTATTTTTTGCTTTAGTGCGGTAAAGTGAGCTCTAGTGCGGTAAAGTGCTACTTTCCGCCCTAGAGCTCACTGTACCGCACTAGAGCGTGAAATTGTACATTTCGATATAAGTGCAGAAGTGTTTCGCACGTGTATTGGACCTTGTTTTTCAATACAATGTGCAGAAAGTGGAATTTTGTGCACGCGAAGCGGGTGCAAAATCGAACCTTGCCCCGGCGTGTTGAGAACAATATTACTGGAAACAAATGTCAATTGATAATGTTAATTTTACTACCACGAAACAACTGCACGGTATAATGTCAATATTTATCACGAGAGTAAGATTTCATGACCATACATAATATAAAGCTTTTAATTGAAACCACTCCAAATTCACTACTAACAAACAATCACAGATTGACAGCTAGCTACGGATTTCAGAAACAAAAGAAAGATAACTCAGATAAAAAAATTACCGATTGATAAGAATGCATTCTGTTGAGCAAGAGTGTAAGCTAGAGCTAATAGGCGCGGGATTTGAATACGATAAAAATCGGTTTGGCAATGACTAATGACTTACGTCAAAGGTTATCTGTACTTTTCACGCGTTTTCTTTAAAATTAATAATTCTATGAGAATAATATTGAAATATGATAACAATTACGTCATTTCCCTGAATAAATGATGTATTTTATTCAAGGTTAATGTCGATTAAGTTTTTATTATTTTTTTTTTTTCGGAATTAGGCATCGTTTTCTTCGTTTTACTCTTGAACCAAAAAGAAAATCAAATTTTACCACGACGATATTTCTTTTTATTTTATTGTTTACTACAAGAAACCATCATTCAAAATGAATTCTGAGAAAAAAAATTTTTTTGAAAACAAAAATTAAAAACAAAAAAATATTGAGGATTTTTATCCGATTCTCGGACCATGACAAAACATTGTGTTTTCGAGTCCCTGATTTCACCTCAAATTTTCGTCGATTTTAAAAATGTCCATTTCCATGTAAATGACATTTGAAGTCGCCACGCCCTTCGAAAATGGCGGAAAAATTTCGAAAAATTAGAGGTATCATTTTTGACCGAAACAAACCAAAAATTCCATTGGTCATCAAAATCCTAGGGGGTCAGGCCGATGACGGACTGGTTCGACGTGGAATGCCCCATATATATTGTTACGAAAGTGATACACCCCTCACATATACAGGGTGGTCCATTTAACTCTGCCACCTGATTTATCTCGCAAAATAATGCTGCTATTAAGTAGTGAGTATAATAAAACTTTTAGGGTTCAAAGGGGGGAAGAAGTTGGTGTTATTGGATTTTTCGGTCGAGGCGCCGCTGAGGTCCGGGGAAGGTCAACTTTGTTTTTTCAAATGGAAACCCATATTTTTCATTACGTAATTTTGTTCCATTTGAAAACTCAAACGACTTTTGTATGAAACATTTTTTCGCTAAACATCAATTTTTCATGCTATTCAACTGAACAACTATAGATTTCTCAACATTTGAGAAAACTTCACCCCTAAACTATTAAGTATGGAGAAAAATTACAGGACACAAAAAGTACGTAATTTCATGCAAAGATTCTTGGAGAATAATGCCAAAATTTTTTTCAATAATTTTTTACTGCAGCTTCTTCAATTGCATACCAAAATCAAAAATTGTTGAAAAAAAATTATGCAATGATTCTCCAAGAATCTTTGCATGAAATTACGTACTTTTTGTGTCTTGTAATTTTTCTCCATACTTGATAGTTTTGGGGTGAAATTTTCTCAAAAGTTTAGAAATCTATAGTTGTTCAGTTGAATAGCATGAAAAATAATTGTTTAGCAAAAAAATGTTTCATACAAAAGTCGTTTGAGTTTTCAAATGGAACAAAATTACGTAATGAAAAATATGGGTTTCTATTTGAAAAAACAAAGTTGACCTTCCCCTGACCTCAGCGGCGCCTCGACCGAAAAATCCAATAACACCAACTTCTTCCCCCCTTTGAACCCTGAAAGTTTCATTATACTCACTACTTAATGGGAGCATTATTTTTCGAGATAAATCAGGTGGCAGAGTTAAATGGACCACCCTGTATAATTCACACGCTCTAGTAGTCATCTTAAATAAAAGATGTTAACATCATTCCCTTGTTCACTGTTACTAATCACGACGTTTATTGTAAATAACAGTCTTGTTCTAGACCTTAAACTGAACACACGTATCTTGAATACAACAAACCTTTATCCAAAATACCTCCAAACTCCATTTATTGTCTAATTACTTTGATTTATTCACCTAGAGAACCCCTTGATTAATTTACGGACCTCTTAGACCCCCGTTCCGTAACTATATATATATATATATATATATATATATATATATATATATATATATATATATATATATATATATATATATATATATATATATATATATATATATATATACATATACACATATACACATATACACATATACACATATACACATATACACATATACACATACACACATATACACATACACACATACACACATACACACATACACACATACACACATACACACATACACACATACACACATACACACATACACACATACACACATACACACATACACACATACACACATACACACATACACACATACACACATACACACATACACACATACACACATACACACATACACACATACACACATACACACATACACACATACACACATACACACATACACACATACACACATACACACATACACACATACACACATACACACATACACACATACACACATACACACATACACACATACACACATACACACATACACACATACACACATACACACATACACACATACACACATACACACATACACACATACACACATACACACATACACACATACACACATACACACATACACACATACACACATACACACATACACACATACACACATACACACATACACACATACACACATACACACATACACACATACACACATACACACATACACACATACACACATACACATATACACATATACACATATACACATATACACATATACACATATACACATATACACATATACACATATACACATATACACATATACACACATATATATATATATATATATATATATATATATATATATATATATATATATGCACAACGCATGTTTTGAGACACTTACTTCTGAAAACTGAAAAGTATGCGGGAAAGTCATAGTAATTAGTGACAATTTGTCATTCTCCATATATTTACATGATAGAAAAGTTACAACCATTTTAGTGTATAATGTATATTTTGAGGACAATCACCTACATATAGAATAGTTTGGGGCCATGGCTTCGAACATGACTATATACTGCGAGTAAAATAATGAAACCTACACCTGCCCCTAATATAACCAATGCTGGAGATTTTTGTTGGTCTATTGCACATTAGGAACGTAATAAAATCAAAGAAAATCACGGAAGTGAGTGTTCTCACGAGAATGTTCCTATCATTTTGATTCTCATTTTGTATATGCTTAATATACAATATACATGCGAAATGCATGCTTCGAGAACAAATTTCCGATCCAAGGCATGTGTTGGGAACACTGCATTTTTAAGGGACAGACCTCGAAGTATCCCCACATTGATCAAACGTATACATCGGAGACAGTTTTACTTTCGAGATAGAATATTTCTTCATATGGAGTGTATACATCGCGGACACTGCATAGATATTATAGACCACGGTGATCCTTAATCCACACGAAATGAAACGGATTACACCCCACGTAATTTTTCATGCATTCATTTTGTTAGAGTGTGAGAGAATTTTAATACTAACATCGAAATAGCCTGAGCTCTGATCTGGAGAATGAAGCGCTGTTTATTCAACTATATTTCTGCAGAAGCGTGTGATTGTGTTGCTGTGGTTTTTGTCAGCTCACTATCGAAGGTTAAGAGAAGAGAGGTAAAAAATGATGAAACTTATTTCACTTCCGTCCATTGATTGTATATGGGACATTCCACGCCAACTCGGACACCATTTGGCTTTTGCATCTCCGATTTTGTTCATAATTTTCCATGTTATAGTATCGGTTGAGAGAGGCCTCCCTGATTTTTTTCAATTTCTTTTGTCCAGCCATTTCAGAGATATCGATTTTTCAAAAAAAAAAACGTTACTTATTTTTAAAATACCTATAACTTTGCGAAAAATGGGCCTATTGAGACGTTTTTCTTTTGAAATTTCTCTCTTAACACACTTTTGGAAAATGTAATTGAAAATTTTTTCAAAACCGTATTTCTTCAAAATTTTCTAATTTTTTGAATAAGATGTTGATTTCCAAAAAACACGTACCGATCGTTTTCCTTGAAATTTTTTTCTAAAAAATTGTCACTCATTCCGTAACTTCTAACTCTAGTCTGATAATGGGATAATGATGGGATCTATTTTTTCGAATTTTTAAATTTTCATGTTTCAGTCATCAGTACTTGACGTAAATGATAACTTTTTTTTCAGGCCCCCCAGTAATAGTTATCGTCATCTATGAAATTAAACTGATATAACCCAATAATTTACCGGATGATTACCGTTAATTTTTAGTGAAATATATTACAACACATGATTACTGCATTAATTCTTATTTGATTTTGTTCAATCGATACCTACAATTAGACAAAACTCATTTGAAAAAAAAGTTTTGTCTTGTAGGTATCGATTGAAAAATAATCAAATAAGAATTAGTACAGTAATCATATGTTGTAATATATTTCACTAAAATTGAACGGTAATTATCCGTTAAATTATTAAGTTATATCAGTTTAATTTTATAGATAACAATAACTATTACTGGGGAGCCTGAAAGAAAGTTATCGTTTAGTTTAAGTACCTACTGATGACTGAAACATGAATATTAAAAATTCGAAAAAAAATAGATCCCATCATTATCCCATTGTCAGACTAGACTTAAAAGTTGCAGATAAGTGACAGTTTTTTAGACAAAAATTTCAAGGAAATCGATCGGTACGTGTTTTTTGGAAACCAACATTTTATTCAAAAAATTTGAAAATTTTTAAGAAATACGGTTTTGAAAAAATTTTCAATTTCTTTTTCCAAAAGTGTGTTTAAAGAGAGAAATTTCAAAAAAAAAAACCGTCCCAATTGGACCATTTTTCGCAAAGTTATGGGTATTTAACAACAAGTAACGTTTTTTTTTTTTTTTTTGAAAAATCGATATCTCGGAAACGGCTCGACAAAAAAAAATTGCAAAAAATCAGGGAGGCCTCTTTCAACGGATACTATAACATAAAAAATTATGAAAAATCGGAGATGCAAAAGCTAAATGGTGTCCGAGTTGGCGTCGAATGCCCCATATGATACGAATACCTATATATATTGAGGTGATCGTTGAATGCAATAAATTATATTGGATGGCCGCAAATCGGCCCCAAATGTGAAAAAACTAATTTTCCAATTTGTTGAGATCCATATTTTCAGCCCCGAGTCTCTCTGTTTTCACGTGAATTTTTTTTTTCTTCCGAAAAATATCAATTTAAGTAATTGATAGAGTGAAAATTCAATCAACAATCCTGAATCAAATAAGGTCCATTGCTGTGAAAAATATGATGAAATAGTACACGGGGTATGAAAATAATAAAAATTATTGGTATATTAATTACTTTGTAAAATAATGATTTCAATTTTTCACTCGAGCTGTGTGTAATATAATAATGTAACGTATTCGACGCAATTTTGGTATTTTACACTAGAACTAACTCAAATAAGTATTTGTCAAACAAAAAAGAAAATCACGTATTAACAGGGAAATTTGGGGGTCAAAACAAAAATGCGGAAAAATTAGAGAATGATTTTATTCATATTTAAAGCCAATTTACGACCACCTTACATTGAAATTCGAAAAAAATCCATATAAGAACCACCCTAGTATATATGTACAGAGAAGCGATATACAAGCAAAACACGTGCTTTAGGGACAAGTTTTTGGTCCAACATAGGTATATTTCGGGGTCACTGCATACTTGAGGGTCAGCCCCCAAAATATCCCTGCATTAATTATCTACGCGGAGTTGGGTAAATTTGTGATTAGCCGATTACAAAATACAAGTTACAATTATATGTATTTGGTATCGAATTTTTTCCTGCGTAGAAAACTACGATTGTATATAGTGTCGAAATTTTTTAACAAAGACAACTGACAATTTTGATTCACATCTCGTTCTGAAACACAAGGTTAATTATTAATATTTTCATCCTAAAGAAGGAGTTAACCACTACATTACTCTTGAGTTAACATGAGTCTTGTAATTAATAATTTCTGTTTTAAAAAAATTAACAATTTTTTTTGTCAATCATTATCGAGATAGACGCTAACAATTTTTAGTCGCTTTGTCTATCAACGTAAGTTGAAGTTAAATGATGAAATTTCCTGGAAAACAGTAACTCCGTTGATGATAATTTGTGGTTAGAAAAAATTTCGATACTACGCGGAACTGTGATTTGCATTTTAATGGTAATTATTTATAGAATGTATAAAGCGCTGCCCAATCTGAATCTACATACACATTGGGAACAGTTTTGCTTTTAAAATAGAATATCGCCGCATTTCAAGTGTATACATTAAGGACACTGCATAAATATTATAGACTACGGAGGCCCTGAACTTATTCAAAATGAGAAGGATTACACCGCACGAAATTTTTTTGTGTATGTCTTTTGTTAAAGGACGAGAAGAATTTTTATCCTAATGCCATAAAAATTGGCTGACGGTGGATCTGAAAAATATATTGCATTCTGCTTGTATGAATTATGCTCCTGTTGTTTCTCTGAAGTTCACTAGTATCAGAATCAAAGGAAAGAAAAAAGTAGTAACAACTGATTTTTCTCCTGTACATTCATTCTATACGATGTACAAGCGAAACGCATGCTTCCGAGACAAATTTTTGGTCGCACGCATGTTTTGGAGACACTGCATACTTCGGGGACAGACTTAGCTAGCAATTTCAGATACAACTTAATAACACGAAAAATTCGCGTAGAAGTATAGTGTAATTTGGATGATATTTTGGTGATCTCCCATTATGCGTCTAATTGCGGCATAAAATAACACCTTCATCCGATTGTCAAATAATACCTATATTATTCATTTGTACCTCATTCAGTTGTTCAAATGCTCGTTACTGCGAAATGGCGGAATAAGCCAGTCATTTTCCGGTAAAAACTGACAAAAGTTCAACCCAATTCCTGGCCGAACGAAAAAAATATGACACGGTAGTATGAGCCGTGCATAATATAAATCCGAGTTAGTGAACTCTGAGGAAGTCAACAATTTAAGAAATAAATTAATTTAACCCGACATTTCCAAAAATACACGTTTTCCGCGCTTTAACCCTAAACGATGGGAAAACGATGCCAAATAGCGAAAATCTGTATAGGAACTTCTTTGTCGGCAATTAAATTTTCTAGAAAAAAGTCTCAAAGTTTATAGCTAAGGCATGAGCGATGATCAAAGATGCACTTGGAAAATCAAGTCTGACGTCAGCCTGGTATGACATGGCGGCCGCCCAGTACACACGATACTCTTACCGGGACGGCAATTACACTCGTTAGAGTTCCGCGCGAAAGTCAGTATCGTGTGTACCAAGCCGACTAGTGGCAGACCGGGGTCCGCGTGCTCCTCAGTTCTGTGGCAGACGTCGAAGAGTTAACATATTTTCGGTGAGGAAATCACATTTTACTATATTGATGGTGAGTAAATATTCTTTTTTACCATGTAAATCATGAATGATTCACTAATGGGTCCGGTTGTTATTCTGTTGTAGCTTATGATTAGCGTAATTTAATTTCTTACTATTATTATTATTATTATTGTTATTATTTTCTTGTTATTTATACTAGTGACCACGCACCGCATAGGGCTTGATGAGAATCATTGTAGTTTGTATAGCCTCACGCCGAGCGGTGAACTTCGGTGCTGATTACAAAGTACAACCTCGAAACTTTCGTATAGACCAGAAAAAATACTCATCTTCATTTATCGGAGATTCTCGATCCTCAATTTTTCCCTAAATGTTCGTGGTGATGGAATTATCAGAAAATTAACACAAATAAATTTAAAAAAAAGACCATTCGACGAGTCAACCCCCACAACGTGATGTAACTTGTTTCGACATGAGAATTTACATACCATTGTTTTTCAGTATCCTGTAGAGATTTTTAGTATCCAAAGGTATCCCAATTTTTTTAGGAATAGCACTTCGGGATTTCCTACGAATAAAAAAAAACCACTACGCGGCGCTGTATTTGACATTCAACTGACCTTACATAGTTGAAATTTCGAAAACACGAGGTTGGTGTTATGATATTTTTATACGTTTTCGAATATTGCCAAGTTCAACTAAGTAGACATACGTACACACAGTATGCGTGATATGGGTGAATCCGTCACGAAATCGGAATATATAACTACAGTTAGGACAAAACAAAAAATTGCGTGGATTATATGTATACTTAACAATTTCAAACATGTTTACAATGTTTCATATGAGGCATTAGGTATTGACGTAAAAAAATTGCTGCCATCAACAGAAAATTTTGATAATGAACCAAATATCGATTAGAAGTCTCTAGAATCCTGATTCATGAGCAAGTTTCAGATACAAATCTTTCGTAGTGTCAAGTCTACGAAGTGTGGCATCATTTAATTCGTAAAAAATTCCAACGTGCCATCCCTAGAAAAGCGACCAAATTTGGATTTGTGAATCTTTAGAGAAACGGAATAAAAAGTTTTCATATTTTCCAATTTAAGATATCTCGACGAAGAATAGATTTTTATTAAAATAAAAAAATCAATAAAAGAGGATAAAAGCTAGTATTCTATTTATTGGATTGTCAATTACTAAAAAAGTAAAATAAACTTTCATATTTCGTGAACGGTTATTTACGGTCGTCAGGGCCTCAAAATGTTCGTATGTTCATAAATTGATGATTTTTATGACACGTTTTATGAATAACGTTGCTATTTGACTTGAAACTATGAAATAAAGTCTCCGATTTTATTTGCTGAAATTATCTACAGGTACCAGGCATTATGACTTCGGCAAAGGTGGTTAAATAGTGACATAACGATCTGAATTATCACGGAATATCTAATGCTATGTATGTATATTCGTTTCAGAAAATATGTTTTCACTTGTCAAGTTCAGCTGCGAAGAGTATGCGGTCATCTCATCCAAGCGTGTCAAAGTCATTCAAGATACGGATTGCTTAGTAAAATACAAAAATGGTGCGAAATACCATGCGACTCTCCTGGATACAGCAGGTATTGTAAATTGACTGAGAAATATAAAAGATTAGTTAAATACGAAAAAACATTTTTATCATTTGTTCCAAAAATTGGAATTTGAAAAATAATTTATCAGGTTTTTGAAAAGCAGCATGCACTTTTACAATCTGCTCTTTATCCTGAACACATCACGAAACATTTAAATCTGATGAGTTTTTCATACACGTGCGCCGTTTCGTCTTGTATGTACCATTATTGCATCTTGATAATTTCAATTGATTCCTGAGAATGCCGTCTTTATTGCAGATTCTGAAGAGCAGTTAATCGAATTGTCAGAAAAAATTCAGCTAAATGATGATAACGAACGAGAATCATCATTACCAGAGAATATTGAGCCGGATGATTTGGTTGAATTGTTGAAAACAAGTCAGCGGAATGATGATAATAATCAAGAATCAATATCACTGGAAAACATTGAGCGGGATGATCGTAACAGTCAAGAATTAACATTACCAAAAAATATTGCACAGGATGATGGCAACAATCGAAAATTCATATCACTCGAAAATATTCAGCAGGATAATTATCAGAATCGAGAATCAACATTATCATTGCCATCAACTAATGATTTCGATGTTATAAATTCGACATTTCTCATTGATAAACAGCCATTTCCCAATAATTCTTCAACACCGGAAAATGCGGTGCTGTCAGCGTCAAACGTTTTTTTCAAAGAGTTGGCAGTGTTAGATATTCTTGATGCTTCATCGGTAAATACTTCCATATCTAGTGATACTCCATCTGGTGCTACTGAAATTAGGGATATAATAGGTGAAAGTTGGTTGGATACTTCTGAGCAGTCTCATCAAAATAAGAACGAATATGTCAAGACGAGTGAAAATGTTGATGAAACAAATACCCGTGAATCATTAAGCAGCAAAGATGACGATTTTATAGATGATGATGTTAACAAGGATTCTGATTACCATCCCGAACGGTCTACAACTAACACTAATAACAGATCTCGAAATTCAACAAACAGTTCTCAAACAGAAAAATCGTCGTTATTAGATGAAGCACCAGCTGTTGACGTACGTGCATTGAAAATTCCTTCATCGAGAAGTTATCATAAAAAACATACTAAGAAACACTTTTGTTCATACTGTAATACATTACAAACAAAATTTGCTCGCCATCTTACGTTAAAGCACAAAGATGAAGCAGATGTGAAAAAATTTATCCATCTTCCTTTACAATGTTCTGAAAGAAGAAAAATTATTGAAGCAATCAGGAGACGGGGTGATTATCTTCATAATACCAAACCTGAGTTGAATACAGGAATCCTTATCTTATGTAGACAACGTCAAAGACAATTCAAAAAATGTGCAGAGGACTATATTTGTTGCAAGAAATGTAAAGGTTTTTTTTCCAAGGCAACCCTTCGCATCCATTATCCTAGATGTGATGAAAATCATCAGAAAGGCGTTCGTGGAATTACTGCTGCTGGTAGAAGACTGACTGGTTACATCCATAACCAAGCTAATGAAATCCTTCGACGAATAGTTTTTCCAGTACTCAGAGATGACGATGTGACGAGGTGTATTAAATATGATTGGTTAATCATTTTATTTGGCAACAAACTTTGTGATAAGTATACACTTGATCATCAGCATGATATGATACGAGCTTATTTAAGATTATTGGGACGCTATAAATTGGCCATAATGAAAATTGATAAAGAAGTTTCTGATTTCGCTTCTACATTCAAACCGCAACGCTTCGATGCTGCAGTATTAGCTCTGCGTCATGTCGCTCATTGGGACCCCAAAGCTCTGTGCTTTAACACACCGGCGGTGGCTAATAATATGACAACTCTAATTAAAAAACTAGGCCAAAAATTAAAATCCGAATGCATTAAAGCTCAAAACTACGCTCAGAAAACTGATGCAGAGGATTTTCTCTTGTTATGGACAGAAGAAGTTCCTGTTCTAATTGATAAGAAAGCTCAAGAGGATCAGGTTTTACAAAAGAGACAGAAGAAAGTCACACTCCCATCAAAACAAGACATAAAATCACTGTACGAGTATTTAAGAAACGAAGCTAACACTGCTTGTGAATTATTACAAGATAATTTTCGGTTAGATGCATGGAAATTATTAAATGAGAGCACATTGGTCTTGATACAAATTTTTAATCGGCGAAGAGCTGGCGAGATAGAAAGATTGAGATTAGCAGATTATGATAATAGACAAAAACTAGATGACCATGTAAATAGAGACCTTTATGAAAATTTGTCTGAAGAAACCAAAAAATATGCTCAGCAATATGTGCGTCTCACTCTACGTGGTAAACTTGATCGTACGGTTTCTGTCCTCTTGAGTCCTTCTGTGTCTAAATATATGGAAACTCTTCTCAAGTATCGCAAGAATGCTGGAATCAAAGCTGATAACGATTATGTTTTTGCTGTTAAGACTACAAATGCACTGAAAAAAAAATATATAAGAGCTTGTCCATTGATGAAACGATTCTCGAATGAGTGTGGCGCAGATATTCCAAGTGCACTTCGTGGTACCACGCTTCGTAAACACATTGCTACATTCACAGCTATGTTAGATGTAGAAGATACACAAGTCGACCGTCTTGCGAATTTCATGGGTCATCATAAAGATATCCACAAGAATATATACAGGATGCCAGTTCCAGTAGCTGAAATGACTGACGTATCCCGACTTCTAGTGGCAGCAATGGGCGGGGACGAACGTTATGAAGATGAAAGTGAAGCTGAAAACAGTGATAGCAGCATAGATGATGATGATGATCTAAATAATAATAAATCAGTTCAAATTTGGCCTCGTTCTCAGGATGCTGCAGGCTCTGAAAATGATGATGGATCTCACGAGAGCAGTAATATATTGGACAACAACTGTGATTCCGAACCATCATTTCCATTACGTTCTTCAACTAAACAAAAATCTCAAAAGAACATACCTGATAATGAATCTGATTCCGAAGACTCATTATCATTGCGAGCTTCTACTAAACGAAAATCTCGAAGCAGTAAGTATTCCAAATTATTTCTTAGAAGGTTAGTATTAGGCTTTCAAATCATGAATCAGAAGACGACCGTTCTAGATAAATTCTTGCGCCGAGACTAAAAGACCGATCAACTTCGGACTCCAAGTGTGGATGGGACAAGTCATCTGAAACAGTCTCATCCCCATCATCGAGAAGTCTGATTCTCTCTTATCAGTAGGATATTATTCAAACTTTTTGTGTCAATATAAATCATTCGTTTACAGCTTCACCTTTTGGCAAGACGAAGCGTGTAAAATGGAGTGATGCAGAAAAAAAAGTAGTCACCAAACACTTCGGAAACCTGAAAAATTTAGAAAAATTACCATCACTCAAACAATGTCAAGATGCAATTCAGAAATATAAGGTCCTTCGAAACAGAATCCCGCAACAACTAAAAACATGGATTGATAACCAGCGCAAGGCTGAAAGTCGTCGGGAAGCTTATGCTAATAAGCAAGTGACATCTTAGGATTGCCAGTAATCATTCATGAAATAAGGCTTTTATTTTGAAGTGAGATAAATTTCGATTCTAATACCTGCTAAATAGCTTTCTAATAAAGATAAAAGACATTTGATGTTTAAGCTCTCTTTTTTTTGTTACAATCGAAAATTGTAAGAGCGATTACACGTATACTTTTTCACGTCATATAAGATAAACGTACTTTACTTTAGTCTAACTAACTTGATAAAATTATTGTACTACTATTATTACTAAGATACCACTACTACTATCTATCATTACTAGATACTACTAACAAGAACAGAATCAGCGTCCAGGCACATGGATTCTGCTCAAACTTAGAAGGCTGTTTCCTTGGCCCAAAAAAAAAAAACAAAAAAACACATGATATGGCATTCAGTCTCATTAGCCTTCGTTCTTTTGGCGAGCCCCATTCAATAGTAATATCCAGCGTTAGATGAATATTCAACATGTGTTAATACTTTTTTTCTGTTCCTAATCAGATTGAATTTTTTATGCTAGAATTCGGTATGACACGATATAAACGTGAGTTGGCATGCTCAAAAACATAGTACAGCAAGCTCGAAATACACTATTTGTGGATACGCGCTAGTAAAATGAATGGATTGTATTAGAATAATGAAAAAGTAAATCGGAGCAGTCTAAATGGAGCTTGTATCGAATGTTACTGTCAAATCATGATCATTATACTAGTTAAGGTTGTTCAACCAGTTTTCAAGCCCCCAACGAACCTGCAAATAGTCATCCGTTACAGTGGAATAACCTTCGGTACTCATGTCATTGGCTTTGAAAGAATCCTCACGCTTTCCACAAATCTTCAAACTGGCAGAGCTCATTCAGAATTAAGTGACAATGGTAATACGGAAGTGAAATTTGAAGAATGGCTTTTAACTTCAGAAAATGTTGCTTTTTTTGTTACAGGATTAGATTTTCAATCTTTTGCTTCTTAATGTTTGAAGCATATAGATTCAGAGCGAAATTGGAGTATAAATGTTCTAATTTTACTACCTCAATACTGTTGTTACCTGATTTTGGATAAGTTCTCTGAGTTTGAAGGTCCCCGATGCATGTACGGATTCTTTCAAAGTCGACGACATGAGCATCAAAGATTATTTTACTGCGGCGGAACATTCGCAGGCTCGTTGCGGGCTTAAGAGCTAGTTCAACTACCTCTACTAGTATAATGATAATGATTTAACAGTAAAATTTAATCCGGACTCCATTTGGACTGCTTCGATTTACTTTTTTATTATTTTCATAAGATTTCATTCATGTTACTAGCGTGTACCCACAAATAGTGTATTTCGAGCCCTCTGTACTATGTTTTTCAGCATGCTAACTTATATTTCTGTATTCATATTCAATTCAATTAATGGAAGAAAAGTATCACCACCTTTGTCGGATCTTCATCTAACGCTGGATATTACTGTTGAGTGGGGCTCGCCAAGAGATCGAGGGCCTATGAGACGAAATGAAGTATCATGGGTTTTATTTCCCAGGCCAAGGAAACACCCCTCCAAGTTTGAGCAGAATCCATGATCCGGAACTCCAATACTCTCCTTGTTAGTATCGCACCACACTAACTACCGGTAACTCTTACAGAATATCGATCAAATCGCCATAATGATCGTTACTATAATTATTACTCGTGTGCTTGTTAATGATATTCACATCATATATACATATTCTTATACTTACGTAACTACAGGTGCTACTTATAAACTGTTACATGATATTGATTAGCGATGTTATGATATAATAATGCTATCGACGTTCCTATTCGTGCACTTTTATATGATATTGGTACGATATAATTATTATTGCAGCACTCATAACCACAGTAACACTATAATACTTCTAAGCATAATGTCAATAATAAATGTTGATATATGTAAATGTCTAACAAATCAATCGATAAGATCAAATATAAAATTGTCTTAAATATTCTTTCAAAGTGGCTGCGTCTTAGAAACGTTATGAACAAAATAAGATAATCTTCTAGTTTTTCTTGAAGAACGTAGGTATTTATCTCCAAGTTTCGTCATTATTGATTTATTAACACCTTCTGTATTCATTCTTTCAATGCCTCGATATTCAGGTCACTCGGGTTGCATCATAAGTTTTGTAGTTCAGGTTTTGCAAATGGTTCCATTTCGACGAACTATTTCCTAAACAGAGATCTCTAATTTCTACGTTTAACATGTAAAACAATTGAACCTTAAGAGCAAGACTATCCTGGAAATATACGTACGATTAATAGAGGGATGACTATTGCTTGTCTGTCATTGAAGTATGCAGTGTCCCCGAAGCATTCATTTGACCAAAAATTTGACCCCGAAGCATGCGAATCGCTTGTATATCGCTCATCACTGGAATATCTGAGCCAAACCCCGCAATTTGTGAACGTGACCATCATACATTTTGTTTATATTTTATTATGTGATAGTTCTTACCTCAAAAACTATCAAAAGAGTGAACTTTTTTTTTTCAATCACTTATGGAGAGACTCCAGTGAAATCTTGATAAAAACAATTTTTTCCTTTTTCAAAATTATTCAAAAAAAAATTCTTATGAAAAATTCCTCCCAGCAAGATTTAGATGAAACTATGTGTATTGAATAAAAATTTCAATCTTCTGTGATAAAAGTGTCGCAAGGGATTCTTGGCAGTGGTGTGCAGGAAAGTTTCTGCAATAGGTTCCTTGCCCGTACACTTTTATCACAGAAGATTGGAATTTTTTTTCAATACACATACTACCATAATCTCAATCTTTTTGAAAAGAATTATTTATTAGAATTATTTCAGTTTCAATTGTAGAAAAGAAGAATCGTTTTTATCAAAATTTCAGTATGGTCTCCCCTTAGGCTATCTCAAAACCGCCGTGTATCTCATATTTCAGAATTTTCTATAAAATTCACAAATATTAAAAATTGTGTGAACAAATTTAATTTTTGTTTCTTTAATTATTGGTATGAAATATCAGAATCCCTCTGGAAGAAACAGGAAAACGAACGAAAATTCTTCCTCCTCCCACCCCCCCGCGATTCTATCGGTTTCGTCTCAAAATCATTGTTTTTCATCATATAGTTCATATTAATTCATCAAAAATAAGGGAAATTGCATTTTTGAATTAGTTTCAATAATGGAATCAAAAAAACGGTTTGAAAAAACAATGTATCTTTTTTGGTGTTTGTTGAGGTAAGCACTATCATGTGATAAAATATACGGAAAAATATGCAATATAAATAAAATTTAAAATCGTCAGGGTCAAAAGCCTAGGTAACTTGACATGGAATGCCCGCTATACATAGATCGTATAGAATAAATATCCGAGAGGAGAATGAGTCTTGTCACTCCTTTTCTCTTTCCATTTAACGCGATATGTAACGTTTCAAGGCCTCGAAAATGGGAATGGTGAATTCTCCGAAACTACTGGATGAATCACAATGAAATTTTGGGAGATTCCGCATCATTCTAGTAGAAACGGCCTGATTATTTTACTTTTTCGAAATTTTACAAATTTTTTTTTTTTTTAATTTTTTGAAAAATTTCGAAAAAGTTAAGAAATCAGGCCCTTTCTACTAGAATAATGCGGAATGCCCCAAAATTTCATTGCGATTCATCCAGTAGTTTCGGAGAATTCACCATTTCCGTTTTCGAGGCCTTGAAACGTTACATTTCACCTTAACCTCCGCCAGTAACCTAGAAAAAACAACAGCAACATAATTTCAAGTTTCTACAGTAATATGAATAGATAGAAGCGCTTTACTTTTCAGTATAAGGCTCCGGCGATTTTACTGAAATAAAAGTTGCAATTCTTCTCACGCTTCAAAGAAAGAAGTGCACAGAGAATTACGGCAAGTGCAATCCTTTTTAGTTTGGATAAATTCAAGATTTCCATGGTCTATAATATTTATGCAGTGTCCCCAATGTGTACGCTCAATACGAAGGGATATCCCGCCTCGAAAGCAAGTCTGTCCCTGATATATACGTATCACTGATATATACAAAATATATATCAGTAATACGTACACAAAGCAAATCTGTTCCTGATGTATACGTATCACTGATATATACATAATATATATCAGTAATACGTACACTTGATGAGTTGGATTCTGACACATATGAAGTTACACCGTACATGTTTTTCATTTTCATTTTCCTATGGTTATACCAGCAAAACAAAAAGGTACTCGATTTTGGATGCAACTTCATGCGTGTCAGAATCCAACACGAAACATACGGTCGACCAAAAACTTGTCCCCGAAGCATGCGTTTTATATTATATATCACGTAGAATGTATGTAAACTTGACGTGTTGGATTCTGACACATATGAAGTTGCACCCAATTCTCTTGTTTTCTTTTTTCCTATGTTTATACTGGCAAAAAAGAAGACAGACGAATTCGAGCGCAACTTCATATGTGTCAGAATTCAACACGTCAAGGGAAAATAAATTTCCACTAGCATACTTGAATATCAGGGACTGTATGTATCTACACATAAATATCACGAACAAAAGAAGGTTCAACCATCCATTAGTGATTTAAAACTGAATTTTTTCCAGTTGTTTGAGTAGAATAAAGATGGTGCTAGATGCATTTCTATTTATATATTTATCCACGTTCATACATTAACTGGAAACTGATGTAGGGGGCATGATGATTAAAATTTTTCGCAACTCAAGACATCAGCGTACTCAGATTGACATCAAAATGGTTGGAATCATTGTTAATCACCGATGTATTCTGAAAATTACACATACATACTTTAATTTAAAAATCATGATAAAGATCGTTCTCATGACCCCAAAGTAACTTTATACGGAACCCATTCGATACGCATCCTCAATGTAAACACTTGATAAATAGAGACTTTCTGTCCCCAAACTATAAAATGTCCCCGATGTATACGATCAATATAAGGATACTTTGAGTCCTGGCCTCAAAGCATGCAGATGTCCTCAAAACATACATGCGCTCGAAAATCTGTCCCCAGAGCATACGCTTTGCATATATATATATATATATATATATATATATATATATATATATATATATATATATATATATATATATATATATATATATATATATATATATATATATATATATATATATATATATATATATATATATATATATATATATATATATATATATATATATATATATATATATATATATTGCAACGGGTGTACTAAATTTAATAGAATTTAGCAACAACCGCGCCTTCGGCGTTTTTACTCAAATTATTATTCTACAAATTTTATCTACCAAAAGTGATTATATTGGGCGCCAGACGCTTCGCGTCACTTACAACAAAGAATAGTACGAGTTTTAACGGAGGAAATGCCGAGTAGCTCAGAATATATACTAAATGGTAGAGTGGCTAGGTTCACCAATAAAGAAAAGGCAAGCGATAGTAATTAACAGGTAGAATGCGATTTATTTAATCGACGGAACAAGCCTTTTATAAAGGAATCAGTAGCAAATGCGTAATTTTCTCAGATAACAAAGCAGAAATTATCAGAAGCGATACAATGGCAAAGTGACGATAAATTAGTTAACAAATTGACGATATGTTAGTTAGCAAACAGAAAAGAAAAATACTCAAATGGAAAGTTATAAAATATAACAAGAATTGTACAAGATATGAACCATACACAAAATATCATTACTATTGCAACAAACTCGATACAATGAAAAATATACTATTTTAGCAGGCAGACAAATTAGACGGGAACAGAGTCCCTTAATAGATTGACGAGAAAAAGCATAGAAAAAGGCTTAACAGCTAATTTATGACTTAAAATACTAAATAACAAATGCTGACCTCTACGCTCTAGCTCTCGGGCGGCTTTTATCGACAGATCATATAGGCAAAATATAATAAAACGAAAATGTAGCAGAAAAATATAACGAAGCTAAGATATAAAAATAATCAGGCACATGCTCAAATATAGGGAATGGCTACTTTTCACTACAAAAATAATGTAAAATAATTGACTCTAAGGAAGACTGTTTTTCGTACAATTAAAGATTAAACCACAAATAAATCAGAACTACGAGTCACCTCGGGAATTCGCTTTAATAAGATATAATGACTAGCGGGACGAAGTCTCGCGACTTACGTACCGAAAATACAGTGACCTACGTCACAAAATACATCAAGACTATATTAGAAATATATCAAAAATATAGACGAAAAACATAGACGAAAAGAATAGACGAAATTCCAGTGAGACTCGAAGTTGTACAAGATGGAGGGTCTTACCTTGGAGACGAACTCTAGTCGTGACACTTAACTGAATTTGATCTATAAGTTAATACTAAATATGGCAAACAAAGTAAAAGATAAAGAAAATACTGTAAAAGACTGACGAGAAAAAGATACACCACTGACGATACTTAGGAGAGCTCGGTAGCTGACGAGATAGTTGGACGATACGGTTTGACTGACGATAAGGTGTTCTTCAGAGACGAAGGAGCGTAGAAGTAGACTGATTTTGGCGATGCGCTGAATTATATACCTTCGGGATTCCCCGACGAAGGTTCTTGAGTGAGGCCCTAAAATCGTAGTTAGACGCCGGGCTCCCATTGGCTGCCTCGCGTAGCTCGCTTTGGCCCTTCGACTCGATGGTAATTGGTAGCCTCGTACTCCTGGCCAACATGGCGGCTTGGCGGCAATATTCAAACGCTCGGAATATTCAAAAGATGATTCTGGCTTACTTGGCGCGCTTCTCCTGCTGTCTCGATCCTCGTCTTTGGACTCCTTGCTTTTATCGGTTTGCGAAGTGCACCCCGGCTGCGTTTTAAATGAAAAACAGACCAGCCGGAGGATCTGACGAAAGGGTGAATACTCCTCTACTCGGATCTTTATCCTACCTTCCTCATCGACGATATGGCTAGTTTACTAAGAAACCGGCATCATATGAGTGCAGTTCTTCCGCCGAGATCTTTCGGGGATAACCCGACGGTATGACGATAGCAAGAAAGTCGATGTTGGGGTCCAGCTCGACACCCTGGTCGATTAGTTCACGACGACGGGAGGTGCGTTGGGCTACTCAGTTCACCCGACCTTATTCGACCGTCGTCGCGAGCGTCCGGAATCAGTTGACGGTAGATGGTTCGGCTCCTGGCCGATGAGTCCCCAAGACGGGAGGAGTGAACTTATGAAGTTATCCCTATTCGACCATCCTGGTGGCATCCACGATCGAGTATCAGCAGGAGTTGTAGCCTGACGGTAGAAGATCATCCTCTTAATCCAGATCCCACGACGTCCGGGTGTCAAGCTCCGAGACTCCGAGTTTACAAAAAGTTACATAAAGAAAAAGGAAAGAAGCAAAGAAAAATGTTAATTAGCCTGATAAATAAACCTAGTTTGACCTGCGATCTGTCGCTACCTCCGAGAGTTTCTCCGCTTCCGTTGATTTACCATTTAGTCATCGCTCAGATGGCGTTTTGCAAAGTACAACGTCACAATATATATATATATATATATATATATATATATATATATATATATATATATATATATATATATATATATATATATATATATATATGTATATATATATGTATATATGTGTATATATATGTGTATATGTATTGTGACCCCGGAAATCTTCACGATTCACACTTCGTCGCAGCCTTTTGAACGATACTCAAAACTTTACCTTATTTCGTTGGGCGCCAGGTGCAGTTGCACCACCTTACTTAACAAACAACAAATAGAACTCGACTGATGGCTGGCTAGGCTCAGATACACACACCGTAGATAGAGTGGCTAGGTTCACCATACAAATAACTCAGTCAGACAATAATTCATTTTTCAATAGTTCACAGATTTCTTTATTTAGAAACTTTACGATAGTTCAACAAAAATTCATAACAAAACCTTACGGTACTCAGAAGCCTGATTTTCACAAAACTCTATATAATACAAAGAATTAGCTACGTTAACATCATCACAGCGCGATGGTCGCGTTTATTAATCAAATTAATAAACTACTGATACGAGAGGTTCTGAGCAACGAGAGTACGAGATATGAGGAATTTCTTTGCTTACGAAAGCTTTACTTAATTATTAGACGAAACCTTAACTTTACCTTTAACGCGAGACGGCTGTTTTTACTAAATTACTGAAGCTAAATTACACAATATTTTTCTAAACAACAAAAGCTCGTCCGCGGCTACTCTACGTTCGAAACTTAGCTTACAGGGGTAACCAACCGATTTCTTTAACTACAAAATCTACAGAATACTTTACAAAATCTTTACTCAAATAACAATACTATATCATGCTAAAACATGCTAAAACATGCTAAATCATACTAAATCATACTGAATCATACTAATTTCTTATTATTTTTCTACGTAATTCTTAGTCACGAGGTCGCTCACTCAATACTTTATTTTACTAGAAAAACGTGGTCGGCCACGAATCTACGACGGCATAACAGCACCTTATAGTCGATAGATTCGGGACTTTTACTGATTTTCTTTTACTGAACCTTACTCAATAAACCTTACTGACAAAACCGTACTAATCTTTAACAAAAGCGACGTCATAACTTTACAGTATAGGGGCCAAAGCCTTACCTTAGTTTCTCCTTACTTCTTCGTCTTCTTAACACTGAATTTACTTTATTTAAACAATACTTTATTAAAACAATACTTTACTTAATTTAAACGATAGAAGACGACAGAGAAACGATAGAATTTTACAATAGAAAACGATAGATTAAATTTTTAAACAAAAGAAAAAAAACGATAGGAACGATAGAGAGTTTAGGCCGACGTGCTGCTGCTTGTAGTGCTGAACGTAGAGAGAGCGAGGTATCGCTCGTCTTGAGGGCCTGAGGTATCGTACGATGATCCTAGATGTCCTGATTGGCCTATTTTTGCCCCACCGCAAAAGTAGGTCGACGCAATTATTTGAATAATTGTTTCACGTCGCGCATCCTGTTTGGCGCGTCTTAAGACGTACGTTACTCATGCGGTGTGGCTCCAGTGACGTCACCAGGTAGTCTTCTTTCGCCCTCTCGTTCTCTCGTTGTTACTGCCAACCCTATTGCCTTCCGACAGGCGCGTTAATACAGAGGATCGATGGCATCACCGCAACTTAAATCGGATCCTACCGTAATTTTGTGTTAGGCATTTCGCCTCTACTCACAATAACGCCTGCTTGCAGGAACATCTTTATAGCTCAACGGAGACTACGGCGACGATAGCGATAGTTTGGACGGTAGATGTTAGCGGGTTGATTCGGCTCCAGGCCGATAAGTCACGCACGGGAGGCTGTGTTGCAATATGCAAGCCCTATACGCCTGCTACGTGGCATTCAACAATTTGGTCGTGAGAACGGGGCCAATGATGATTCTGGTCACTAGCCTGAGTGTCTTCTTTCATACACCACGAGACCTGCATGACCGTACTGACTCTGAGGGGTGGTACTGGATTGTGGACCAATGCAAGATGTCCAGGGATCATCTGGCTTCCTCCCGGATGTTCTTCCGCTGTTCTTTTGCGGTGTTTTCCCTCGATGGTCGAACCTTATCTCTTTTCGGTCGCTGCCTTGCGCCGAAGCGCTCAAAAATTACGAAATACAAAACAAAACATTAGTCCTAATACTCTAATTCTACAAAACTTTATCGGTTGGTCCCCTGTGCTCTTGTTCGCGGCACGTCGACCAAAATCCGCCCGTTTGTTCCCGCTGGAACGGGCGTCTTCCGAAACGCCACGTTACAGTATATATATGTGTATATGTATATATATGTGTATATGTATATATATGTGTATATACCCAGCTAACGCAGTTATATACCTGTAAGATTGCAATGATATAACTCAATATTACAGCATATATACCCTGAGAGTTAAAGTTGCATTGCGACTATGAAGTAATTTCGCTGATTTGGCAAGTTTCGATAATGTAGTTTACACATTGCGTGGTATATAACATGTTGCATAACAGTGACTTTGGTGTTTTGAACTGATGTAACTAACTTTCATGTACTTACCAACATTACGTCAACATTAAGAGTTATGTTTATGCTATGAGATATTTCAGGTAACTGTAATATGTGTTACTGCACTCTGTGTATATAACAATTATGTTTGTGTTATCACTCTTGAGTGTAACGCTGATATTTATGTTACATCAAAATAAGGTAATTGTTATATTCATTTCATGTAAAATTGGATGTAATTGTAACATCAACGTTATGTGAAGATGAATGTAACACTGACGGTCAAACGAAAATAGTGGCGGTAATATTTACATTGCATGTATAAAATGATAAAGATGGTTTTGCAAGTAACAACAATATAATCAATCGGTAACATTATATATTTATTAAATGTAGACGTGATGCTCCAATAATGTTACAGCTTGATATGTAGTCGATTTTATATAATTTGAATCGAAGTTCTAAAATTATATTCTTTTACATTACAATATTTTACATTTTATTGCACATTACTTATACGGTTCAACATTTTATAATTATAAAGCTTATGGTTTAAAAACAATGTCAGCTATGACATAATAGGGAAACTAGGGAATGCCCTTTCATCTAACCTAGGACTAGCTCGGAACATATGCATAACTCTACTATAAAAGATAAGAATTTTAATTAAACATTTAAATTAAACCTTATTTTTCAGCCATGTTTTTCTCTTTGGACCTTAGGTAATAGCTTTCACATAATTATATAAAATGAATACTAATAAAAAGGGTATTGGAATAAGTTGAGTGAATGTCCCAGTTACTGAACGTGTCCCATTAATGACATTTTTCAATATGTTATCATTGAATCTTTTCATGTAAAATCAATAACATGATAAATATTAATTTTTAGACTCTCAATCACTCATTTTTTGTTGAAACTAGAAAAACTGTTATCAATGATTCATAATTTTGAAAAATAGTGGCTAATAATTGTGATGCTACGTTACTGAGACATTCACGTAATAAGTTATAGTATAAAATTAAATTAAAAAAAAAAAAAACAAAATAAAATAAGTCTAATAGCTGTCTTCGGATGAGTCTTAATTTTTGGGCCGTTTTCAATATAATCAAATGTCTATGTTGTGATTCTTTATGGGACATTCCATGCCAAATCGACCATTTCTGAACCCGACCCTTTTCGATTTAGCTGAAACTTTTTCATCTTTTTCTACCCCATTGAAGACGTTCCTCATAATTTTTCCAAATTTTTTTACCCAACCCAAAAAAAGTGGCTCTTTTTTTCAAATAGCCATACTTCTTCAAAAATTAACTAATCGGGACGTTTTTTTTCTTCAAAAGTTTCGTTTTCAAATGTCCCTTTCAAAAAAAAAAAAAAAAAATACAATTGAATTTTCAGATGTCAAGTTCTATGAAATATTAGACTTATTGGAAAAAAATCGTCAGTTTTTCGAAGTTCGCCATTTTTAATTAATTTTTTTCTATTTTTAGATTGCCGAAAAAACTTTGATTCATTCTGTGAATAATGCCACTAGGTCCAGAGTGGACCGACTTTGCCGTCAATTTTTTTTTTTTGAAGGAAAAAAAAATTGTCATTTTTTCTCAATTGTTTATTTTTTCAATTTTGAAAACAATGCTTGTAAAATCGAAAAAATAAACAATTGAGAAAAAATTTAAAATTTTTTTTCGTTCAAAAAAAAAAAAAAAAAATAGAAGGAAAAGTCGGCCCACTTTGGACCTAGTGGCATTATTCACAGAATGAATCAAAGTTTTTTCGGCAAGCAAAAAAAAAGAAAAAAAATTAATTAAAAATGGCGAACTTCGAAAAAGTGACGATTTTTCTTAAAAAAGTCAGATATTTCATAGAACTTGACATCTGAAAACTTATTTATATTTTTTGTTAGAAAGAACATTCGAAAACGAAAATTTTGAAAAACTTAATTGTTAATTTGTTAATTTTTGAAGTTACGGCTATTTGAAAAAAAAGAGCCACTTTTTTGGGTTGGGTAAAAAAATTTGAAAAAATTATGAAAAATGTCTTTAGTGGGATAGAAAAAGATGAAAAAGTATCAGCCAAATCAGAAGGGGTCGGGTTCAGAAGTGGTCGATTTGGCATGGAATGCCCTATATGTTGAGACATCTATGGATTTTGCCCATTTTTTTCTTTTCTAGAAATACGCTGCTTGGCAAAGCGAAACCACTCAGCACCATGACTTTCAAAGTCAAGGTCCGTTACCCGCTCGTGCGATGAACATATGATATCTGCAAAATTCAAAGTTTGTTTTTTACACTCTTTATAACGTTCTTATGTTGGCGAACTGAAATAAATTCAGTTGCAACAGTTTCATACGTTGATAAAATCTCCAAATCACCTTTTATAATACTTATGCTTTTCAATTTCATAACTGCAAAATTATTGCGCCGTCCCTTCCAGGAACATTGTTTGGCGCAGCTGTCGTCAAAGACTTTCGTCAATACTCTGTATATGTTATCTTTTGGAAGATGTCCTCCTATGCTGATGACGAACTTTTTCTGTAAAAGCATTGAAAGTTCAATAAAATTCACGAAAGTTATATGAGAATAAAATACAATTTTATTGAACTTGTTAAGGCGCATCCCTAGTCGCCCACCTCCTTTTGATACAGTGTGACACATTTCGATTATTAACCGAGCCCAGGCGTCAAAAACGCATAAAAGGCCAACGCTGCACGAATTAAAATTCAATTCCGAAAACATACGTCCAAAAAAATGTTCGTTTCCTGCGAAAATAGAGACTACAGATGGTTTTTACATTTTTCGCCGAGGAAATGAAATTCAAAAAATTTGAAAACGTCTGTAAAAAAGTCTGTAGACTCTATTTTCGCATGAAAGGAACATTTTTTTGGACGTATATGTTCGGTATTGAATTTGAATTTACGTAGCGTTGGCCTTTTTCGCGTTTTTGACTCCTGGGCTCGGATAATAATCGAAATGTGTCACATTGTATCAAAAGGAGGTGGGTGACTAGGGATGGGCCTTAACACTTCGTATTATGCAAGTTCAGAAGAGATTTTCATTCATATTTAATCTAAATGAATTATGCAAAATTATTTGAGAAAATAATTATTTTTGTTCAACTATCACTTATGTTTTTTGAGTACTGATAAATTCAATCGACGTGCTGACGCAAATGTACAAAAATCCATGATTTTATGACACAATGTTGGAGCTGGGTGTATCAATGGTGGCTTACAAATTGTAAAACTGCATTCTTGTTAGTCGTGATTAAATTTTCAAAAACTGTTATTTCTTCTAAAGTTTTGATTGGCAGCAGACTATTTATAAGGTCAAATCGTGTTTCTGCTTCCATAAGTGGCTGTCGATTGGTCTTTTCCTCGAGAGAAGTCAACCGATTGTCGATGCTCTTGAGCTGAATATTTATATCTGCAAGCATTCTAATAATTTTCCTGAGAGACTCTGAAAAATGAAGCGGACAGTCGAGTGGAAAACTGTAGCAAATTAATGTATTACTGTAATACCATTATTAATGTACCGGAATAATGTAAGAATGACCAACCTTCAATGTACAACGTGTCATACATATTCTCAGTAGGTCTGACACCACGTGTGGAAAGTGGTCTAGTACCGAAAATTATTGGCGAATCAGATACGGAACCTTTAAAAAAAAAAAAAAAAAAAAAACGTGTTACGAAACACTGCAAGATATGATATGCATCTATATATTATTGTTGATGAAACGTACGTTGTATCAAATGATATATATACGTATGGTAAAAGCTCAAGTGCACTGTTATTAAATGTACGAAATGAAATAGCAGAATTTTCTAAAAACACAGCAACAACTACTACAACCTTCGACAACCGATGATCCGAACCTACTTCCGGAAGGTGTAACACGATGGCTACGAGGTGTGACGTTGAGATACGTTGATGATTCAGTTATATAATCTGTAGAAATAAATTTAATTGTGACAAACGTTTCAACATAGGATTTTGTTTATGGTAGAATATTGCAATGAAGGCTATGTATGTATATTAGGGCGGTTGTTGTTCGGGGTACCTTAGATTTTTTTTCGATGATAATCCTGATAATATGGTAATACTTTATACCATGAGGAATATTTGTACCAAGTTTCGAATTTTTACACGTAATACACGTAATTTGCATTTAAAACTTCAATCGTTGGGGGGCAAAGGTTAATGTTAAAATATCAAGCTGAAATTTGGTGGGATTTTTTATTTTTTTTATTTATATGAAACCGATTTAGGACAGCAAAGGAGCAGCAGCATTTAGGACTCTCGTGAAAAAAAATTCGAAGGTACCCCGATTAAGGACCACTTTAATGTATATGTGTTCACAATCGCATTATTTCAACTCAATGGTCGACACGTTGGGCTTTGGGTATCTATTTTACATCGGTATCAATTTAATTTGTTGTTGAACTTTCATGTCAGTAACAAAGGTCAAAAATAACCTAATTCATTGTAATGTTACCTTCTATTTCAGCAGGAATATTTAATGTGCTTGGCACGTTCGGTTGTGTTATACCTATGTCAACTATGTCCGCTTGATTGCTGGGCATTGCAGGACTATCTGAAACGTTGACATTAACTGAGTATGGAGTAAAACATAGTTAATATATTGAAGAAATGGGTCCAATTGGTCTCTATAAAACATTTGAAACATTTACAATGCACATATAAACTATATGTGAAAGGCTTGTGATATTTTTTTCATTTTTTCATTTCCCATTATTATTAAAATCAGGATAATCGATTAGAGCCCCCACTACATTTGTACGAAATAATCATGCATATGAGTCAATCCTGAACTCATTTCGAATTAGCCACTGACGAGAACAAAAAATGGAAATTGAGGCACCTAGGTTTGTGCGTATATTCATTTCATTTCTTAGACGCTCTAGAACACGTATTAAATATTGAACATGGATTTGCGAACTGCTCCCATAGTTTTTTTTATCAAAAATAAGGTGAAAAATCAAATAAATCGACATATAATTCATTATACCTATCTTTATCTAATTTTACATAGTTTTGTAATTGATTTTACATTCTCCAAGTACTTCAGAAAATAATGACTCTAGTAACGTACTAGTCATTTTCAATTGTGAACAAACATGTGTAAATTTATTTTCATAAACTGTGAAAAAATGCAGTGTTATCAAATATTACTATTGCATTCACTGTATATGATAATTATTATGAAAGAATGAATCTAAAACGTTTCAAATGCGTTTGCGACATTTGCATTCATATATCTTTATACCGTGCGATTATATGGAAATTACAGGTTCTAGGCGCGCAGACACTGATTTATTTGAATATCATTGGCCGGCAGAATCGCGCTAGCAACTCTACCAACTTTTCAATAATATCCCTGGTATTGTCGTTTGCTAGATTCACAACAAACATAACCTATTTCTGCTACGGTCTGCCGCCATTTGTATTTGACAACAATCGGAAACAAATTGCAGACAGACTCTAGGGATATTCGTGACAAGTCTGAAATTGGCATCCCTCGTAATATTCGAATAAATCAGCGCCTGCGCGGTTCGAACCTGTAATTTCCACATAATCGCACGGTGTATGAAAATAAATGTGTACAGTGAAATAAAAAAAATCACAAAAATGTTTTCTTACCGATTAGATTCGATGGCAAGACTTCGTGATTATTATTCAGAACCGATAAAGACTGACCGATCAATGTTGCTGATTTATTCATTACACTTTGTTGTAATGAAGGTGGCGGGCCTATGCTTTTTACAGGAGCTGTTGATTTTATTAAACAAATTATCTAATAATTTTCATGTTTTTCACATGACACAGATAATTTTGGGTCCAGTGAACACAGCTGAATTCATTGAATTTGCATTTATGATTTAGTTTTTTACCTTCATCGCTTGATGATTGGTCATCATGCAGCATAGTTATTCTCCTTCCTCTCCCAAGGTGTTCGTCGTCAGTACTAGTATACGTTGGATTTTCCGCAACTTTCCTTGCCTTCTCAAGATTAGCTGTTTGGTAGCGAACAAAACAATCAAAGTCTCGACTTACCACAATATAAAATAGTGGAATCAAATTACATTATAGTGATGGTTTGAGATTGGTTTGGTTACTATGAAATCTGATATTTGGATTCGAAACAATTATAGGCAATTGATTCATTGACAACTTATAAATTAAACTCACAGCAGTAGCGCTCCATTACTACATCGTACAAAACCCACTTTGATTCATCAGGTGGAGTACAATTGGCTATTAAGGATGCAACATTTTTTGATTTCTCAGGCCACCAACATTGAGATTTATTGTCACTTATTCTCAGCCAAGCAGACGGAACTTCCGAAACGCAGTCCGTATCGGGAAACTGTACAATGGCGTACATTTTTTTTTTTTTTTTTTAAGAAAGTTTGCTGTAACATTAAAGGGAATTATCAGATTCGGTACACCCACCTATAATATTAAATATCCTTATCAATGGCATATGAGCAACCAAAAATTTAATGTGATCTGCAAGCTACAATGCAAATACTTAGTAATGAATACTGATTGAATTTGAATACTAAACAAAAATCAGCAAATGTATTTCGATTTTAAAAGTTTTGATCGATGGCTAAACCGTTCATCATACTCACGTGTGTTTTATATCTTAGCGTCATCTTCATTGTCCATATTAAATTGAATACTGAATTAATTATTATAATGCAACAATGGAATTATTATATTAGAGTCAATATCAGGATTTTGTTCTAAGATCAAGCATTTTCTTTTAATCTTGGCTACTGGGATGTTGACGAGTTCTGACATATCTCTATTCGTAACAATTGATATTCCCAAACGGCCGGAGGCACAAGGACTGCGATAAAGCGGTTGGCCATTCAGAAATTGCTTTGCCTTTACATAAATATTGTTATTTTCTTTGAGTATATCATGAATGACAATTATGTTACCGTTAGTCAATGTGCAACAATTCTCATGTTTTTTATTCTTAATAACGAAGGTTTTGAATTCCAATGCACAAATAGATGCTTCTCTGGCATGACTACTATTTTTATCGTAATGGATGATAGGGTAATTTTTCCGAACTAAAGAAATTCTGCGGAATTGATTTTGTTCAGTAATTCTATTGACGATTTGCTCTAAGGGTTTGCTACTCGTCCTGAGTTGATTTTTAATTTTCTGCATGTTATTTTCATATTTAAACGAACTGAAGTTATCTACCGGCCCAAACTTTCTGACATCATTGCATAGGTGTACCAAATTGTGAACATTATATGAGAGGAACTGATATCCATACAAGCTACCGTAGTTACTAACAAACCAGGTAAGCAGCGATTGAGCATAATCAATCATTACGGTACAATACTCTGGGTCAGCCAAGATCCTTATAGCAACGCTTAATACAATAGTTTCACGGTGTATTATTTTGACACCGTGTCTAGTTTGCAAATCTTTCTAAGCGTTATCCCGTGAATAATACGTTTTGTGTAATATAAAAATATACAGTAGACTCCCGTTAAGTGCTCATGCTCGGGGCTGTAAACAACCTAAATTCGGAGAAATTCGCACTTAAATGGAGCCCCCACTACGCTTACTAGTTCTCGGAAATACTACACAGTATAATAGAACTAACAAAAGAATAGGCGGCTGAAACCACATCACCCATAGAAAGACGGCGCAAGAGTGGGGGATCTGTCGATTCTGCGAAATATGCCGAAAACGTCGAAATTCCACGAAAGCGAGCATTTAACGGGAGTCTACTGTTTCAACAAAATTGATCATATATATTCGAATGATCATATATAAAATTGATCATATATGGCTCAATATAAGGGTTGTCAATTTTCGAATTATGTAAGAAACACTACATCTTTTATTCAAAATAAATTGATGATTGCATTTATATTAACTATCCATGTTTTGCAAATAGAATATTGTAAGTGCTAAATTTGAAAAAAAACATCAAATAACTTTTTTTGATAAGCCATTTTTTTTTTTTTCGAAAAGAAAATTAAGAATCATACCTATTATATGTCAATTCAACATTCATTTCAGAAATATATTGATTAATTCATCTCAATTATCCATTTTTTTGAAATATAATGACTATTGAAATTATTAAAATTTTCAATTCTTTGAAAAAATGAATAGTAAATTCGAAATTAAATTAGAAATTATTTTTAATTTCTTGAAAAATTAAAAATTCATTTCAATTAATAACTTACATGTAATTTATCAATTATGTCAAAAATGAATTGAAAAAATAATGCAGTTTTTATCATCCTTCTCAACATTATTACGAATGCATTCCTTCAATTAAAAATGTATAAATAGTCAATATTGAATCATAACAAAAAACAAGTACTTACGTTACTGATGTTTATTCTCTGAAGAGCTGAAGCACGTTGCAGAAAAATCACTACTATAATATGGGAAGAATTGGGACCCCAGAGGTATCTATACCCCGTTCTACGGGAGAATACCTACGAGAGAATACCCGGCAGTTACGTAGCTTCGAACGGCCTGAGAGCCGGGTGCGGGTAGTGGGGCTGGCAACTCAACGCCGGATCTAAATTATCGTACGCATGGGCCCCGAATATATTTGTCAAGCTAGGCTCAAAGGGGCTCAAAGACTGAGGGTCCCTTGTCGCTATAGCCGGGTCTGCTCAGCTGTACGACTCGTTTGGTGGGATGGAGTGGGTAAAATGGGCGGAGCGTTGGGCCGGATCTGACCGAACCGGACGAGTTCTGTTTCAATCTTTGGGTATTCTCTCGTGGAACGGGGTATACCAATAACGGCACAGTTTCGCTATAACGTACTAGGACCCTAGTGATATCCACGAATGGGAGCGGAGTTTTGATATGACGCATTAAAACCGATGCTTGTCATTAATTACTACTTACGCAGAACATGCACAGCTCGAAATGACATACATGTTATATATCTCAAAATATTGGTGTTATTGAACAGCAGCGTAACAAATCACGTCTGGGCCGTTCTGCGTGAAGCAAATCAGTCACCTCTCGAATATTTTTCTTTATTTTGCATGTCGATTTTCCTCGGCGAGATAGATTTTTGTGCAAAAGGATTTTTCAATTAATGCAAAAATCGATTAGTTATTCGCATAAACAAATTCGGACAAGGTTTTTTTTGCAAAATTCATAACTTTGCCAAAAATAATGCTGGCCTTAATTTTTTCATGCTCACAATCACGTAGAAAGTGTTGCAGAATCTATGAAAAAATATATACTTCAAAAAAAGTTTGTTTATCAACTGTTCACTTAACAATTAATTTTTCAAAGATTTGTAAAACGATGCAGGCGACTGAATCGAATTTTTTTTTTTTAAATACTGACATATAATTGGAACTATACTACAGCCTGCGAATTATTTCCAAAAACGTATTCTGCTTCGTTTTTGAGTAGAAAATTAGTAAAGTTGGCGGTGCGGGCAAATTCCAAGTCGACGCCGCGTGGAACGTAATGGCGCGCGCTAGACTGCCATTCGCCATTGCTCGATGGACACGTAGCACCGGTATTCGCGAGTCATTTTCACGATGTGCGAATAGGTTTCAACATCTGAAAAAAATACTGTAGCTTCCCAATGGCAACTTTTCAATTTACAAAAAAATGCTCCCAAGTCAAAGCAAATCGATTGATAAATGCAGGAGTAGTCATAAAAACAATGGAATTCATCAATAAAAAAAGATTCAAAAGGATGAATGTACCAGAATCTACAATTGAACAAAAATTCTGCTACATCTATAATTACCAAGAAAAAAATCGGAAGATTTGAGGGGATTTTTCAAAATATATTTATGGCTAAATTAGGGGATAAAAGGCGAAGAATTCCGCCAATGCCCTAGCAAGGACCACTCTAAATTGTACATACAGAAAATAAGTCTCTTCCGTTCATTAAATGTCGATTGTCACGAATGAACTAACTTAATGGTTCAGCAAAAACTGATATATTAGAGAAAGATGTTCGGTTCAACCTAAAAAATGTTGCTCGGATATTCAAAATATATATATATATATACACACACACACACACACACACACACACACACACACACACACACACACACACACACACACACACACACACACACACGCACACACGCACACATGCACACACGCGCACACGCGCACACGCACACGCACACACATATACACATATATACACATATATTCACATATATAAGAGCGTGGATGTATAGACCCGTGTACTAGCTAGAGCCGCGAGTTGTACTCAATCTTTTCTTTTAGTCAAGTGGTAGTGCAAAGGACTCAGTACCCGTTAACTTAAATATAAATTCTCATTTACATCTTTAAAATAAAATATCATAAAGGTCTTTCTTCTGGCAAGTCGCGAAGAGCGTGGATGTATAGACCCGTGTACTAGCTAGAGCCGCGAGTTGTACTCAATCTTTTCTTTTAGTCAAGTGGTAGTGCAAAGGACTCAGTACCCGTTAACTTAAATATAAATTCTCATTTACATCTTTAAAATAAAATATCATAAAGGTCTTTCTTCTGGCAAGTCGCGAAGAGCGTGGATGTATAGACCCGTGTACTAGCTAGAGCCGCGAGTTGTACTCAATCTTTTCTTTTAGTCAAGTGGTAGTGCAAAGGACTCAGTACTCGTTATTTCAAAATATAAATCTTCAAACATTTTTTCAAAAATTTAATAACCGAGAGATAATCTAAACAGTTTGGTGCTCCGGTAAATTACCATAAACTCAGTGCAAGGACACATATAATTCAATTCTTTTTTTTGCTATTTCATTTTATTCAATATTGATAATTTTTGACTTTTAATCTAAATTTCGCATTGTAGCATAGACCCCTTCTCGATCTACGCAGGGTTGAGAACTCTAGCCTGTTTATTCGAATTAAATTACAAATTGTTTAAATTCAGTGCAACGAACAGTTAATTCAGTGTAAATCTTTCATTAACCTTTTGATCACCACTCTATTTGACTTTATCATTAGCTTTACCTTGTTAAACATTTAAAACCTAAAGTATAGTGTAAAGACAGTTTATTGAAAGACGTTGAACTTGTTAAAAGATTTGTGAGGTTTCTGCAAAGGTGAGAGCGACTGACATAATTCAACATCCCCTAACGTCCAGCCAACGCCAGGTCAACCAAGGCTAAGTTTTCCTTTGTTTCATACATAAAATCGCTCACATAATTTTCTCGAAACATTTCTATAAATCATAAGTATTCCAGAATTCCTATGGTCTTGTATGATTATGTATATGGTTCTCTCTACCTAGTTTTGTAATCAGAAGGAATAACCGTACGGGTCGTTTTATAGTATCTTGGGTAAAACCCTAGACCCGGACAGGACTGCTTAAAAGATTAACCTTCTTTCTCCTTTTCTTTAATCTACGTTTATTATCATTTATTTTATAATTCTAAATCTATGTACATATGTACATGTATATGAGTATATGTATGTATATATATATATATATATATATATATATATATATATATATATATATATATATATATATATATATATATATATATATATATATATATATATATATATATATATATATATATATATATATATATATATATATATATATGTATGTGTATATATGTATATACCCTTATTTTATTGTTTAATTTGAACCTTCTGGGATTTCGTTATTAACCTTGGGTAAAACCCTGATCCCAGTAGGGGCATCTGACCGTAGTAAGCGGAATAATAGATTTGTTTATCGTTAAGTATATCGGTGCCGAATAATACAAATAACTACCTAACTAATAGACTTAACCAGGTATAAGAGAGAGAGAGAGAGTTCCTTTAAACCCTTTGTTGTTCTTAATTTAGATTTTCATATAATTAACCCATGTTAATTTTCATATTAGACTTTCCTTCATTAGACTAACGTGCGAATCGCGAATAGGCATTTCCTTTGCTTTTGTCTGGTTAACTTGTTAATAGTTCATTGATTTATTAGTAAGAAGCCTTCACGATCCCCACGTCAGTACCCGCTATTATAGTTTTCATATATTTACGTAGTTTATGGTTGTTAATCCTAATGTTAATTCATTTTCTGTTAATCATTTAACAAACTTTGGTTTGGCTGTTTACTTTTGAATTCAATTAAGAATATACGATCACTTTTACCAGCCTTATTCTCATACATTATGCGTATTACTTGTAACCATCCCTTTGTTTTCCCTGAATAGCCTCAATCTTAGATTTAGACTTTTGAATTGAGCCCTGTATAGGACTAGACGGCAACGATCCCATTTACCGATCTATTATATGATAGATCCTTTCTTTTCTTTTCTTTAATTCATTTTAAAGATACAATTATTTTCGAAACTTGTGACGGATAACAATAATTTTCTTTCACCTTGTGAACGAGTTCCCTCGCTGACAATTTGTTCGAATATTAAAAGACCACACTACCGCCCGTCACAGTGTGTATGTATATATGTGTGTATGTGTATATGTGTGTATGTATATATGTGTGTATGCATATATGTGTGTATGCATATATGTGTGTATGCATATATGTGTGTATGCATATATGTGTGTATGCATATATGTGTGTATGCATATATGTGTATGCATATATGTATATATGTATATATGTATATATGTATATATGTATATATGTATATATGTATATATGTATATATGTATATATGTATATATGTATATATGTATATATGTATATATGTATATATGTATATATGTATATATGTATATATGTATATATGTATATATGTATATATGTATATATGTATATATGTATATATGTATATATGTATATATGTATATATGTATATATGTATATATGTATATATGTATATATGTATATATGTATATATGTATATATGTATATATGTATATATGTATATATGTATATATGTATATATGTATATATGTATATATGTATATATGTATATATGTATATATGTATATATGTATATATGTATATATGTATATATGTATATATGTATATATGTATATATGTATATATGTATATATGTATATATGTATATATGTATATATGTATATATGTATATATGTATATATGTATATATGTATATATATATATGTATATATATATATGTATATATATATATGTATATATAAATATGTATATATATATATGTATATATATATATGTATATATATATATATGTATATATATATATATATGTATATATATATATATGTATATATATATATATATATATATATATATATATATATATATATATATATATATATATATATATATATATATATATATATATATGGGCAAGTCCACCAATTATCAACCAATAGACTGGACGTCAAAGATTTGATTTGTTTGAAATTTTAACCTTTTATAGTGTGCTCTAAGATTGGAAAGTTCACCAAGTCTCATCGCTTCGAGTCCTACCGTTCACGAGGTATGCAACATTCAACTTCCGCACTTTGACGTAACTGAGGGTTGAATGCGAATTTTTATCGTATCTTTGTCGTTGCAAAATAAATATGAAAAAATAGGTTTCTCACGTGAAAAATTCTCAGCTTCTCGGATATATCTTTTATTTTCGATTATCTTTTGAAAATCCATCAAAAAAATACGTTTTTTGGGAAAAAACAGCTTTTTCGAGTGCGCCACCAAACTTAATCGTTCTTACGAATTTTTTATCTGAAAGCTGAGATTTTTTCAATGAGAATCCCAAATTTGTAAAGAGGGACAGCCGCGGGATCTCGCGTAAGCTGAATTTAATTGATGAAAAGTGTATTACTTACAGACCTTCGTCACTTAAATGTCCAAATAATACACTTTTCATCAATTGAATTTAGCTCACGCGAGATTCCGCCACCATCCCACTCTACAAATTTGGGTTTTTTTCTGAAAAAATCTCAGCTCTCGGATAAAAAATTCAAAAAAATGATAAACCATGGCGGCCTACTTAAAATAGCTGTTTTTCATCAAAAATCGTGTTTTTCCAAAGGATTTTAAAAAGATATTCGAAAAAAAAAGATATTTTCGAAAAGGTGAGAATATTTCACGTATGAAACCTATTTTTTCATGCTTATTTTGCAGCATTATTTACACGCTTAATTGACAAAAAGCTGTAAATAATACACTCTTCATCAATTAGATTCAGCTTACGCGAGATTTCGCGGCTGTCCCACTTTACAAATTTGGGATTCTCATTGAAAAAATCTCAGCTTTCAGAAAAAAAATTCGTAAGAATGATTAAGTTTGGTGGCGCACTCGAAGAAGCTGTTTTTAAAAAAAAAACGTATTTTTATGATGGATTTTGAAATGATATCCGAAAATAAGAGATATATTAGAAAAGCTGAGAATTTTTCACATGAGAAACTTATTTTTTCATATTTATTTTGCAACGACAAAGGTACGATAAAAATTCGCATTCAACCCTCAGTTACGGCCAAGTGCGAAAGTTAAATGTTGCATATCTCGTAAACGGTAGGTCTCAAAGCGATGAGACTTGGTGAACTTTTCAATCTTAGAGCACACTATGAAAGGTAGAAATTTCAAACAAATCAAATTATTGACGTCCAGTTCATTGGTTGATAATTGGTGGACTCGCATATATATATATATATATATATATATATATATATATATATATATATATATATATATTGTGACGTGGTATTAGAAAAATACCAGTCCCAAGACGCGATCTATCGTACGGCGATGAGTTGTAGCCAAAGGGGATATTCCAGCGCTGAACTTAAGGATTTAGGGAAAACTAGATTTAATTAATTCTTGTTATTTTTATCATTTTTATGTCATTTTTGTAACGACGATCACGATATTCAACGAGGAAACTACCGTCGAGGGACCCTTCCGAAAAACTATCGAACAATCCAGTCTACGAAGTCTCGGCTAAAAGAAATACGTATCGCTACGACGTGCAACTCTTTGATTCGCCAGGGAAGCGTCAAAGAATAGCGTCAACTCTCGGTCAGGAGATCTGTCTGCTCTACTTCCGGATAGGCGGCGTATAGGGGTGTGCGAGGAGCACGAAAAAAACCCTCCCGTCATCCGATGCAACTATCGTCTTCACTTTATCTAAATGCTGCGGAATCGGCGTATAGGGCCGCGCGAGAAGCGCACTTCACAGCCTCCCGGTTCTGCAACTTATCGGCCTGGAGCCGAATTAGACTCGACAACAGCTACTGTCTTGGAAACCGTTATCGCGGCCGTGGTTGGTCAAGAAAACCCCCGGTACAGCGTTCCGACCTAAGGATTTCCCCATCGTGAGCGAGGTTCCTAGTGCTCCCAGCACGATGCTATCGTTTCGATTTTTAAAGTATTAAAATATCGTTTCAAGCTCTGGCGAGCGAGATTTGAATTTGAATCCAGCGCCAGAGGGGAATTACGAAGGAAGGCGGCAGGATGAGGGGTAAGAAACCGACGAGCGAGGCACGACAGGTACCCCTACGCATCCCACTACCAGATCTACGTATGACGAAAATGACGAACACCTGTCAACCAATTAGCGACGAGAATTAAAACTCAAATTTTACTCTATCGTCACGTGACCTCTCGCTAGCTGGAATGTTCTAGAAGCAAGGAAACAAAACCTATATAAGGGAGTGACACGAGCTACCCATTCTACTTCTTCGCCTGAGCTACACTCATCGCCACGTGCTCATATCGTATCGAGTTTAATTGAAAACTGTGTTAAGTGAAACTATCGTATATTGTTTGAATTCATCTTTAAGGTAAGGTCTTGATCTTTTTGTGAAGACACGAAGTTGCTTAATTTATCTTTGTTATTTTTGTCTATTGTAATTGTAATTTATCTTTGTTTTATTTTCTGTTGTTTGGTTTGTGAGCTAAGAAGCTCAGCTATCGTTAATTAATTTATTAATAAGCAACCTCGTGCCTGCTTGAGTTACGTAGACCTATCTAATATTCTTTTCTTGCTATCTTTATCATACTATCTTTGCTATTGCTTGTTTTATTCTATTTCGCTATTTTGTTTTACTTCTTATTTCATTTTGTAATATTGTATAAATTGTGCATACTATCGTAAAAGTTCCCTGGAATATCCCTGGCAAGGAGTAGCCGCGGTTTGCGTTACGAACCGCGTTACCGCGATTAGTTAAGTTAAGTTTCGTATAAGTTATTATATTTCGCGTAAATTATATTTTGTTCGTTCAAATTACTATCGTATAGCGTATCTTTTATATTAATTGTCTTCAGTACCTTTGATTTAGATTTACTATCTGGCTATCGTTAATTCAGTATCTTCAATTCGCTTCAGTATCGTTCAGATTATATTGTATCGCTAAAAATAAATAATTATGGTATCTCGGGTGACTACGGTCCCTATCTTTAGTATAGCTTCTGAGATTTCGTTAATTATGAGTTAAATAGCGTATCGATGAAAAATCTTGAGAACCGGTATCGTTTGTTACTGATTTCTTTTTATTAAACAGTTTAATGCCTGTAGTAAGTCGCGTTATGATTTAATTTTGCCTGGAGTACGAAGTATCGCTCTGTGATACCGAGTCTGGAGTATAGTCAATTTGCATTGTATCGAGTCACCTCTGACGCTGGCTTATTGCTGGTATTATTCCTAGAAACTGCGTAAAAACTATCTTTCTCGCTCAAATTCTATCGTAACAAACTATCGCTTATCTTTCTGTTATATTGAATGCGTTTGATCTGTTTTACTATTGCTAATCTGTTCTGTAATCTCTACCTTAATATTTCTGATACCCTATCGCTTATGTTACCTTATTAATTTCTTGTAATTAATTTACTATCGTAACTTTCTCTGGTTGATGTTACCTGAATTTTTGATGTTGTCATTGTTAATTAAATAATTTTCTATCAATTGTGCTTTCACATCACTATCGTATAACTTGTGCTAATATATTTGCCTGACTATCGATGTTTAAATAGAATATACGGCCGCAAGGCACATTGAAGGAAATTATAATTGTTTAAGGGGGTACATACACCTTTGAATTCTCAAAATATCGTTTTTGTTTTTATAATTTATTTGGAATGCTAGTGACCTATTCTACCTCCAAAAAAATCAGCGTCAGAAAATCTGAAGGATTCGAAAAGTTAGAGCCATGATACTACCAAGTTGCGAAAAGGCTCCGCCGCGCGACGCGCGGACCTTTATATTAGTCTCATAAATATTGTATAACACCATCTACACCAGTGTCTCACTTTTTTGACTTTTTATTTTAATTCGAAATTTCGAAAATTTTTGTCAAAATTATTACACATATTTTTGATTTTCAGAATTTTTGTGAATCGTGATACTTTTCTCATTATAATTGACTCTTGCGACTAACTTGTGAACTAAGAAGCTCTTCGAACAGCTCAGATTCCCATCTAACACCTCATGAATTATTCTATGGTATAAATTGGCGCGATGTTTTGCGGGGAAAAAGCCCGTCATTGACAAAACAACCGGCTCCGATTCAAATCTTTTTGAGGTTAGGTGTTCACTTTGTTTGTCGATATTCGTGTTTATTACGATTTATCAACAGTAATTTTCATTACTAAAATAACATATTTGCACAGACGTAATTCTAGAGTAAACGTGAGTTCTTTGAAAAACTGCGACGTTTATTTGAGTTATTTACTTTGTGTAAATCGTTAACGCGATGGATTCGCGCAATGCGAAAACTGATACAAATCATGGAGGCCTTAGAAATCATCCCAGGAACCTTCGCTGTACAAGGAATCGAGGCTATGGATGAGATGAGGATCCGAGCAGCTGAAAGAAGAGCTACAGAGGCAAGCCTAGAAGCTCGTACAGTTAAAAGGCGCAAGCGACTTGGCGAGGCAGACGATCAAGATCCCGGCGAAGGCACATCCTCAACATACGCTGCAGGAGAATTTTAAAAGAATTTTAAATTTGAAGTGCACACTGGATCTTTGTAAAATTAAGTATTTTTATAGTATAATTTTTTTGATATTTAGATTCAAGGATAAAAGATCAAGATGAGAAATGTATGATGCAAGATGAAAATATTTTCCGTCCATAGGGAAGAAATTTGTTGGAATGTTCTGAATTTTCAAAATCT
>OZ001258.1:11868823-11876323 GCA_963924015.1 Macrophya annulata
GTATATACACGTGTGTATATATACGTGTGTACGTGTATGTGTACGTGTATGTGTACGTGTATGTGTACGTGTATGTGTACGTGTATGTGTACGTGTATGTGTACGTGTATGTGTACGTGTATGTGTACGTGTATGTGTACGTATATATATATATATATATACATATACATATATACATATACATATATACATATACATATATACATATACATATATACATATACATATATACATATACATATATACATATACATATATACATATACGTATATACATATACATATATACATATACATATATACATATACATATATACATACACATATATACATATACATATATACATACACATATATACATACATATATATACATACATATATATACATACATATATATATATATATATACATACATATATATACAGAACAGAGCATCATGTCATTCGGATACGAGCGATTTGGTTACTCTTGCAGTTTAATTATTTAAACAAGTAATAAGACATAGTCCCAATTATCGCAACACGATAAACTAACAGGGCTACTTTGTAAGCATAAGTAACGTAAAGGAAGAGACACAATAACGAATCCACCGCCACAGCGTGATTCTAATTCAATTGCAAATTCTCTAGACCAGATCTCTTCACGAGGTCCTTCTTAGGCTCAGTTCAAAATCTGACTGCTTCTCAAAAATCACCACCGCTGGGCTTTGGCTACGTTCGACAAGGAAACCATGTCTTGCATCCCTCTTCTACGCCACTTATCAACTCTAAGGGTGCATAGCTCTCAATCTTAATACTAACAAATATACTGAGACTAAACATAAGCCAGTTTCTTAAAAACAGTCAATAGTATACACCTCAACTAATTTATTGACTTAAACTGAATCTTATAAGAGCTAGAGAATAGCGTCCAAATTATAACGCGCCGACATATATATGTATATATGTATTGTGACAGGAAAGTCAATTATTATTTCCTCGACTTCAAATTCGACTCCTCAAGCGTAACCTCAACCTCCTCATTCCCGAATATTGTTAAGTTAGGTTAATTTCATGTCGTCAGTCACAAAATGCATGCTAATTGTAAGCAGAAGGCCCTCGAACTTCGATTAAATTTATATTTAAAAGTAATGGCGCGTTACACCTGATGATCGCAAGACAAGCCGCGCGAATTGACCGAATTATCGATCCCTACACGCAGGATCCATATAAGACGACGACACTGTACACTGTTCGTCCGTCTGTTGAACGAATTAGTCCATGTTTGAGGAGTCTTGTCCGTATTTGTCTATATGTTATAAATATCAATTAGTTGTCAAAAATATCAATCAATTATCGTGCTTAGCACATCAAAAAAATCTTGTCTATTTGTGAATTATTGTGCGTGTGTGGTGAACCACAACGAGAACAGCAAGTATAGTGAGTAATAAATTTATATATCTTGCCTTATACTTGAATTTCTTTTGATTTTGCAATATTCTGGTCCTCCAACGGTTCCTACCCTGTGATTGTCTCTTTCTTATTCTATTAAGTCAGATTATAACGGTGCTGATCCCGCAGATCAGCTGGCGCCCAACATTATTTGTCCTATTTGTTTATTCGTATAAAATCGTATGTCAGAGCCCTGTCAGCCGATGGACCACGGCCGCGGCAGGTGAAACCTTTTAATCGTCAGACTTTATCAGTCAAAGAAAGGTTTTGGCTCAGTATATATGTATGTATGTATATATGTATATATGTCTATATGTATTGTAACGTGGCGTTTCGGAAGACGCCCGTTCCAGCGGGAACAAACGGGCGGATTTTGGTCGACGTGCCGCGAACAAGAGCACAGGGGACCAACTGATAAAGTTTCGTAGAAATTAGAGTATTAGAACTAATGTTTCGTTTTGTATTTCGTAATTTTTGAGCGCTTCGGCGCAAGCTAGCGACCGGAAAGAGATAAGGTTCGACCTTCGGGGGAAAACACTGCAGAAGAACAGCGGAAGAACATCCGGGAGGAAGCCAAATTATCCTTGGACATCTTGCATTGGTCCAGAATCCAGTACCATCCCTCAGAGTCAGTACGGTCATGCAGGTCTCGTGGTGTATGGAAGACAACACTCAGGCTAGTGACCAGAATCATCATCCGCCCCGTTCTCACGATCGAATTGTTAAATGCCACGTAGCAGGCGTATAGGGCTTGCATATTGCAACACAGCCTCCCGTGCGTGACTTATCGGCCTGGAGCCGAATCAACCCGCTAACATCTACCGCCTTAACTATCGCTATCGTCGCCGTAGTCTCAGTTGAGCTATAAAGATGTTCCTGCAAGCAGGCGTTATTGTGAGTAGAGGCGAAATGCCCAACACAAAATTACGGTAGGATCCGATTTAAGTTGCGGTGATGCCATCGGTCCTCCGTATTAACGCGCCTGTCGGAAGGCAATAGGGTTGGCAGTAACAACGAGAGAACGAGAGGGCGAAAGAAGACTACCTGGTGACGTCACTGGAACCACACCGCATGAGTAACGCACGTCTTAAGACGCGCCAAACAGGATGCGCGACGTGAAACAATTATTCAAATAATTGCGTTGACCTACTTTTGCGGTGGGGCAAAAATAGGCCAATCAGGACGTCTAGGATCATCGTACGATACCTCAGGCCCTCAAGACGAGCGATACCTCGCTCTCTCTACGTTCAACCAGACAAGCAGCAGCACGTCGGCCTAAATTCACTCTCGTCCTATCGTTCCTTTTTCAAAATTTAACCTATCGTTTTTCTATTATTCAATCTATCGTTTCTCTAATCTATCGTCTTCTATCATGAAGTAAAGTATTGTTTAAAATAAAGTATTGTTTTAGTAAGGTAAATTCAGTGTAAGAAGACGAGGAAGTAAGGAGAAACTAAGGTAAGGCTTTGGCCTCTATACTGTAAAGTTACGACGTCGCTTTTGTTAAAGATTAGTACGGTTTTGTCAGTAAGGTTCATTGAGTAAGGTTCAGTAAAAGAAAATCTGTAGAAGTCCCGAATCTATCGACAATAAGGTGCTGTTATGCCGTCGTAGATTCGTGGCCGACCACGTTTTTCTAGTAAAGTAAAGTAAAGTATAAAGTATTGAGTGATGCGACCTCGTGACTAAGAATTACGTAGAAAAATAATAGAAAATTAGTATGGTTGAGTATGGTTTAGTATGATTTAGTATGGTTTAGCATGTTTTAGCATGATATGGTATTGTTATTTGAGTAAAGATTTTGTAAAGTATTCTGTAGATTTTGTAGTTAAAGAAATTGGTTGGTTACCCCGATAAGTTAAGTTTTGAACGTAGAGTAGCCGCGGACGAGCTTTTGTTGTTTAGAAAATATTGTGTAATTTAGCTTCAGTAATTTAGTAAAATCAGCCGTCTCGCGTTAAACTTAAGGTTTCGTCTAATTATTAAGCAAAGCTTTCGTATGCTAAGAAATCTCTCATATCTCGTACTCTCGTTGCTCAGAACCTCTCGTATACGTAGTTTATTAATTTGATCAATAACCGCGACCATCGCGCTGTGATGATGTTAACGTAGCTACTTCTTTGTATTATATAGAGTTTTGTGAAAATCAGGTTTCTGAGTAACGTAAGGTTTTGTTATGAATTTTTGTTGAACTATCGTAAAGTTTCTAAATAAAGAAATCTGTGAACTATCGAAAAATGAATTATTGTCTGACTGAGTTATTTGTATGGTGAACCTAGCCACTCTAACTACGGTGTGTGTATCTGAGCCTAGCCAGCCATCCGTCGAGTTCTATTTTGTTGTTTATTAAGTAAGGTGGTGCAACTGCACCTGGCACCCAACGAAATAAGGTAAAGTTTTGAGATCGTTAGAAAGGCTGCGACGAAGTGTGAATCGTGAAGATTTCCGGTCACAGTATATATATATTCATGTATATATATATATATATATATATATATATATATATATATATATATATATATATATATATATATATATATATATATATATATATATATATATATACACATATATATACACATATATATACACATATATATACACATATATATACACGTATATATACACGTATATATACACGTATATATACACGTATATATACACGTATATATACACGTATATATACACGTATATATACACGTATATATACACGTATATATACACGTATATATACACGTATATATATACGTATATATATACGTGTATATATACGTGTATATATACGTGTATATATACGTGTATATATACGTGTATATATACGTGTATATATACGTGTATATATACGTGTATATATACGTGTATATATACGTGTATTGTGACGTGAACTATCTACGGGGAGGAAAAGACCCTGGTCCAGCACAATTCGGCGCTTTCCCGTGATAACAAAAATTATTAACAAAGACTAAAGTTGGGCGCCAGACGCTACTGCGTCAATCAATTAACGATTACTATAACATAAACCCAGAAGATATAAAACAGACGAGATCGCGACGATCGACAACGCAACTAGCTCAGATTAACAAAGAACTTAAAGTAGAGGGGCAGGGTACACCATTAAACAATTATAATTTCCTTCAATGTGCCTTGCGGCCGTATATTCTATTTAAACATCGATAGTCAGGCAAATATATTAGCACAAGTTATACGATAGTGATGTGAAAGCACAATTGATAGAAAATTATTTAATTAACAATGACAACATCAAAAATTCAGGTAACATCAACCAGAGAAAGTTACGATAGTAAATTAATTACAAGAAATTAATAAGGTAACATAAGCGATAGGGTATCAGAAATATTAAGGTAGAGATTACAGAACAGATTAGCAATAGTAAAACAGATCAAACGCATTCAATATAACAGAAAGATAAGCGATAGTTTGTTACGATAGAATTTGAGCGAGAAAGATAGTTTTTACGCAGTTTCTAGGAATAATACCAGCAATAAGCCAGCGTCAGAGGTGACTCGATACAATGCAAATTGACTATACTCCAGACTCGGTATCACAGAGCGATACTTCGTACTCCAGGCAAAATTAAATCATAACGCGACTTACTACAGGCATTAAACTGTTTAATAAAAAGAAATCAGTAACAAACGATACCGGTTCTCAAGATTTTTCATCGATACGCTATTTAACTCATAATTAACGAAATCTCAGAAGCTATACTAAAGATAGGGACCGTAGTCACCCGAGATACCATAATTATTTATTTTTAGCGATACAATATAATCTGAACGATACTGAAGCGAATTGAAGATACTGAATTAACGATAGCCAGATAGTAAATCTAAATCAAAGGTACTGAAGACAATTAATACAAAAGATACGCTATACGATAGTAATTTGAACGAACAAAATATAATTTACGCGAAATATAATAACTTATACGAAACTTAACTTAACTAATCGCGGTAACGCGGTGCGTAACGCAAACCGCGGCTACTCCTTGCCAGGGATATTCCAGGGAACTTTTACGATAGTATGCACAATTTATACAATATTACAAAATGAAATAAGAAGTAAAACAAAATAGCGAAATAGAATAAAACAAGCAATAGCAAAGATAGTATGATAAAGATAGCAAGAAAAGAATATTAGATAGGTCTACGTAACTCAAGCAGGCACGAGGTTGCTTATTAATAAATTAATTAACGATAGCTGAGCTTCTTAGCTCACAAACCAAACAACAGAATAAAAGATAAATTAAGCAACTTCGTGTCTTCACAAAAAGATCAAGACCTTACCTTAAAGATGAATTCAAACAATATACGATAGTTTCACTTAACACAGTTTTCAATTAAACTCGATACGATATGAGCACGTGGCGATGAGTGTAGCTCAGGCGAAGAAGTAGAATGGGTAGCTCGTGTCACTCCCTTATATAGGTTTTGTTTCCTTGCTTCTAGAACATTCCAGCTAGCGAGAGGTCACGTGACGATAGAGTAAAATTTGAGTTTTAATTCTCGTCGCTAATTGGTTGACAGGTGTTCGTCATTTTCGTCATACGTAGATCTGGTAGTGGGATGCGTAGGGGTACCTGTCGTGCCTCGCTCGTCGGTTTCTTACCCCTCATCCTGCCGCCTTCCTTCGTAATTCCCCTCTGGCGCTGGATTCAAATTCAAATCTCGCTCGCCAGAGCTTGAAACGATATTTTAATACTTTAAAAATCGAAACGATAGCATCGTGCTGGGAGCACTAGGAACCTCGCTCACGATGGGGAAATCCTTAGGTCGGAACGCTGTACCGGGGGTTTTCTTGACCAACCACGGCCGCGATAACGGTTTCCAAGACAGTAGCTGTTGTCGAGTCTAATTCGGCTCCAGGCCGATAAGTTGCAGAACCGGGAGGCTGTGAAGTGCGCTTCTCGCGCGGCCCTATACGCCGATTCCGCAGCATTTAGATAAAGTGAAGACGATAGTTGCATCGGATGACGGGAGGGTTTTTTTCGTGCTCCTCGCACACCCCTATACGCCGCCTATCCGGAAGTAGAGCAGACAGATCTCCTGACCGAGAGTTGACGCTATTCTTTGACGCTTCCCTGGCGAATCAAAGAGTTGCACGTCGTAGCGATACGTATTTCTTTTAGCCGAGACTTCGTAGACTGGATTGTTCGATAGTTTTTCGGAAGGGTCCCTCGACGGTAGTTTCCTCGTTGAATATCGTGATCGTCGTTACAAAAATGACATAAAAATGATAAAAATAACAAGAATTAATTAAATCTAGTTTTCCCTAAATCCTTAAGTTCAGCGCTGGAATATCCCCTTTGGCTACAACTCATCGCCGTACGATAGATCGCGTCTTGGGACTGGTATTTTTCTAATACCACGTCACAGTATATATACGTGTAGATATACGTGTATGTATGTGTGTATGTATGTGTATGTATACGTGTGCATGTATACGTGTGCATGTATACGTGCGCATGTATACGTGCGCATGTATACGTGTGCATGTATACGTGTGCATGTATACGTGTGCATGTATACGTGTGCATGTGTATGTGTATGTGTATGTGTATGTGTATATGTATATATATGTATATATATGTATATATATGTATATATATGTATATATATGTATATATATGTATGTATATATATGTATATATATGTATATATATATATGTATATATATGTATATATATATATGTATATATCTATATATATATATATATATATATATATATATATATATATATATATATATATATATATATATATATATATATATATATTCATATATATGTATATATATATATATATATATATATATATATATATATATATATATATATATATATATATATATATATATATATATATATATATATATATATATATATATATATATATATATATATATATATATATATATATATATATATATATATATATATATACCGTGAGGTTATGAGGAAAGGAAACACAGGATGCAGGCAACCCAATAGTCAAATTCTCGACGATTTCCGAAGTCATTCTATTCGCAAATAATAACATGGGACGGAAA
>OZ001258.1:11881323-11951323 GCA_963924015.1 Macrophya annulata
GCCATCGAAGCCTAGCTATAATTTCGGACTGTCTCCATCATGATACTGTTGCCGTTCACATTTTTACGCAAATTATCATCGATTTTACTAAATCCGAAATGTTCATGCCCACGCGCGTAATATACTTTTCCGACGGGGCGTCTCAGCAGTTCAAGAATTACAAAAATTTGATTAATTTGTACTACCATGAAGAAGATTTTGGAATGCCAGCTGAATGGCATTTCTTCGCGACAGCACATGGGAAAGGTCCGTGCGACGGAAATGACGGGACACTAAAAAGGTTTGCTGCTCGAGCTAGTTTGCAACTTCCACCAGACAAACAAATTTTAACACTACAGGATTTGTACGAGTGGACTTACCTACCCAATAGCCTTCCTTCAATCTAAACCAAATTCTCAATTATCGCCGACTATGAGGTCGCAAAAGAGTTTTTGCGGCCACGATTCGAAAAGGCAAAGTCGATCGCGAGCACGCAAAAAAAAACATTGTTTTGTCCCTGATACTAATGGTGTTATGAGCAGCAAAATATTCTCTTATGCGACAGAGTCAGACGTCCATAAAATTTAAAAAATCGGCAACTCTGGCCAATAATTATCAATAGGTAGTTAAAATACCAGGAAATATTACCTTAATGAAACTTTTTCTTGAGAATTATACTTTAGTCTATCATTTATTACAATTCCTGATATGATATGTGAGTCTCAAACTGCCGGACAATATTTTTAAAGCTTATTTATCAAGGTAGGGATTCAACTATGCGTTGTGTATCGTAATACCAATTGTATAACTTTGAACATTCATACCGCCATATTGTACTATGTATGGCTGAAAAATTCTACAGTTCCATGTAAACTATTACTTGTAACTTCTGAACTACTCTTTCGCCCATCACCAAACTCGCAGACAATCTTTAGTATTAAACAAGACATGCTGTGTAAAAATTTCAGCCGATACGATTAGGGCACTTTTTTGTAACTGAAGATTTTCGAAGATTTTTCATCAAAACTACACTTAAACGGGGCATGAAAAATCACTAACAATTATTTTCAGAAATTTCATAGAAAGATGTAAAACTTTTGGATTAGAACTTTTTCCATATGACAGCTGGATTTCAAGCTATGTTAACTTGAAAAATCGTAAAATCGCTAAAAGCTGATTATTCGACCAGCTGTGGTGAAAAAATGTTTGGTCAGAAAAATCTGACAAAATTCAGAGTTGATGCTTTCAATACAAACTTCAAATGGGTAAAAGGGCGACAACATCAAAAGTGGTCAGGGAAATAATCTCATTTTTCGTTCGATTTGACGTGGAATCCCCCATATACACGAATACATACATATATTTGTCAGGTGGTAATTTTGGGGACATTTTTTTATCTATATAATTCTAAGGCTCGTTTTATTAATCAATCCGTTCTGAGTCTAACCCTATCATTTTTTCATATTTAATGAATTTCATACAGAGATACATGAGAAAGCGTATGATTTGTCGGTTTCGGGACTTTCAGACGATCGGTTGGTTTTGGGACGTTATGTATACAAAACGAAAAAAGCTCACTGTGGCAGCTTTCAGAACTCCAAAATGTATGGTCGTTTTCGTGACACTGTATCAGGACATTGTTACAAACAACATAATCATAATTTTCGGTCCTTAAATATACCGTTGAACAAGTTGTGACGCACCCTTCTAATAAGGCAGCAATCGCTGGATTGTTCATTATGCATCGGAAAAATAAATATACTATATACCTATATGTACAATACATATGTATATTCATATACATATAATCATAAGAGTTCTCGACCAGTAGACCGAAAATTAGAATTTATTTCTTATTGACATGTGGTTGGCTCTGATTTACGGCCTACTGATCGAATCCGGGACTCTCGGGATTTCGGTAATTTTTCGGATTCACAATGAAAAGTCCTGCAATTGCTGCTTCACAGAACCTTGCTACCGCATCTACTCCCCTTTCCCTGGATACGAAATATCAGCGGTTATCCATTTCCTATCGAACATGAAGTTTATTATATGATGAATTTTCATTTCCAGCAGACTGGTGGATTTCGGGACACATTGCATTGAAGTCCAGCTTACAGAATTACTTCGAAAATAGATCGATGTCTATTGTATAGAGCATACGATTGCTTCATTACAGTCTCGGATAATAAATCTGATTGGTTGCAGCTTGGTTTTTGGAAATTTCGCTGAAATACCTTCATAACCTAGCTAATTATCGGCATAAAGGTGGTTTCCAAGCACACTCGAGATTTGAGTTATTCAAGATTCGCGTGTACGCCGTTTGTTCCGGGTGACTGAATTAATGCTTATTTGCGAAAATCTCTAATCTAATTGCTGGTATTTTTCATTCAAAATGCTCTTCTGAAGGCGTTTGGTTTTGATTTATGGCCTACCCGTCGATTCCAGGACGCTGTTGAGTTTAAGCTATTTCCAAGAATTATCATGCAAATTCAGATTATGTCAACTGTGTGTATAGCTATATATCCTCGCTCAGTCTTGCAATCAAGATATCGGATTCGTTCCTACGTTTGTTATTGAAAATTCTGCTGATTTCGAGTTTCATGAATTCTATGGAGAAACAGATACATTAGAGTGATTCACGAAAAACATTTTTCTTTTACTGAAGGTCTTATAGTCTCAAAAGTTGGTTTCAGATATAAAAAGAATCCTTCCAATCAATCAGCTCGATATCTCAATCCTACTATGAGCTCAACGAGAATCCATTTTCCTATTTATGTAACACGTGATATTTTATTCTTTTTTTCGTTTTTCTCGAATAAATGTATCGAGAAATTGTTTTTCCAAATTTTGAAATACACGTTTTCACAGAAAATAAAATTATCTACGAAAAAACTCTGATACGTTCTGTTCGTAGAATTGAGATATCGAGCTGCTCTTTTGGGAAAATTTTTGTATACTTATAGGACTAACTTTTAAGACTATAAGAATTTTGTTATGTTTTTGAGCCACTCTCGTGTACACATACATACGTTCTGACAGATCTCCAGACTCTAACAATTGGCGGCATTCGGAACACTATATACATTAAATGACGTTCGATCACAAAAGTTAGGCGGTTGCACGTTTCAAGATTTTTCAACATTTGGTAGATTTGAGGACAATGCATCTGAAGATAATTTCCAAAACATTTTGATTCAATGTTTCTTATGGTATTTACAGCCGCCTTATCGTGAAGGGTAACAGTTTTTCATATCGTAAGTTTCATCGAAATTATATTTATTGGTTTTTCATGAATATTCGCAAAATAATTCCCGCACACAAGCAGGATTCATTGTACTTTTCTTTCCGTTCAATAAAATACTTACAACTTTCAAATTCTACGCGCGCTGTTCTAGACTTCAAACAGAATAAAGGCTGATTCACGCTACACCGTGTCGGGGACGAGCCGTGCCACGGACTACGCACGGTGGAAGACTTGTATGTATACATACGTACGTACATACATTTTCAAAATCGGTCTACCGTGAACTAGTATATTGAAAATGTATGTATGTATGTTGTACATGCATACAATTCTTTCACCGTGCGTTGTCCGTGGCACGGCTCGTCCCCGACACGGTGTAGCGTGAATCAGCCTTAAAGCTAGCTTGAATAGTTATGGTCCCCATTTCCGGCTCTTAAATAACCGAGCTCTTGGGCGGAAATAGCACGCCGCCACAATCCGACGAGTACATGGCTGTCTCGCCCACGTGTTACCTTCGTATAACTGATCAAGTTCTTTACCCTTTCAATTGGCAAGAAAAGTTGATGCAAATCGACGCACATTTTACTCATTTGACATAATTAAATGGGTAACTATGTTTGCGTTAATACTTTTCGATGACGATGTATATTATATATGCCGAACAAACCGCATAACCTCCAAAAGTGGCGACACGTGTTGCGTGAAATATACAGATGGTGGCAGATATCCTGCGCGTCAACTATCTCTCTACGATAAGTGAAACTACGTCAGTTAAATACAATTAACAAGTATCCACGGAAAGCTTGAGCTCAACTAAACCAGACTTAATTCCCGATCTTCGTGCATATTTTCACATTTTCTATGTAAATCGAATCAACTTATCATATGCTATTCAACTTATTAGATGACAATAATGAAAAACATCTAAAATAAATTTATTTCGACAGATCAATCAATTTCAAAATCTTCTATGAAAATTTCAAGGCCATTAGGAAGCTTTTTTAGTCATAAATCGAATTAAACGATTACATATAGTCTTATGGCAAACGTGTCGTTTCAATTTGCTAATGACACATTTTGCTTTATAAAAAATAAAAAAATAGTGTCAGCAATACGAAAATTGAATTACAAACTTAACAAAAAAAGACAAAAAAAACCATGAAGAGCATGAACATTAGTAGCTGGTTCAGTCAAGATTTATTTCTGTTTATTCACATTCGCAGCTGATCGTAAATACCTTGAAGAGCTCAAGAAAACGATGCAAGCTTGCGATGAGTCGGAGAATAATCCTGCCATTCCCTTCACTACTGATATTACCAACCACAACAAACAAAAAAAGAAAATTCATGCAACAACGAAGAAGAAAATGCTTATTAACAATAGAGTTGAAACCGATATTCCACAACACAAACTAAAGAATCGAATTTATAAAGCGCAGGAAACTCTTAATAACGACAACGTTCCAACCGATACAACTAACGAAAACAAACCAAAAAATCTAATTAATAAAGTAAAGGCGGTGGAAATTCCTAATAACAATATATTTTAACTGATACCTGCAAAGAAAAAATTAAGAGTAAGAAAGCAAAAGAGGAGGATCTTCTTAATAACAATGGAATTTCAACGTTCACCTCGGAACAAAACAAACTAACGATTGAAATTGATGTGAAAAAAAAGGATATTCTCAATGACAATAGGATCCCAATTGATACCTCAAAATAAAATAAACAAAAACAGAAAATTGATAATGCTTATCATACTGACAACATTGGAACAAAAAACTCGTTAAATAACGATTGTCATAACACTTCTAATCTTGAAGATTTATTAAAAACGAATAGATTTATTGAACATGAAACTGAAGATTCTACCATCACTTTGAAACGTACTGTATGTAGGAACCTTTTTGCAAATGATAGTAAAGTATTATCAGATATTCCAAAACAAACCAATACAAAAACGAAAACCTGCAATATAACGTCCCCAAACGCAGATCATCTGTCATATTCTGCGACTTTCTCAAGCAGTATGAAAGTTAACAGGCGTTCTGATATTTTTTGTAGCAATCAAAGTATAGATGAAGAATCAAACTCAAACGAGTTTTCCATTAAAGTACCTGAGATAAATATAAAGGATAGTAATGTACAGCGTACAAAAAAATTGAGGATAATATCAGATGAGATAATAAACATATCCACCGTAAACGAAATAAGTCATATTTCAGAGTCAAATTCATCTAGCGATTTTACAAAAAAACTCCATTCTGGCATCAACGAAGAGAGTTTGCTTAGTTGTGAAACATCGGTACCACTCAGAGACACCGCTATCATTCCTTCAATCAGTTCAGCTTCGGAAATAGTATTTGATACTCCACATAACTCGGACGCAACTAGTACACCGCTACAACGAAATCCAACTCTCAAAGATATGAATGAGAATGGTGAGTCTGATTTTGAATAAATAGCTTTTCGTCTTGCATCTACTGATCCCTCTGGAATAACATCTAAACTTCGAATTCAGAATATCGGTAGGATTTCCATATATTTGTTTTCTTTTGACATAATCAGTGTGGTATACTTTGCGGGATTTGCAATGTTGTAAAATGTTTAGAACAGTTGTGAATTTACTGATCAAATTGTTGTTGTTTCTTGGACTAAATTGTTTGAAGGAAAAAAAATATTCTCAAATTTAATAACTTGGTCATCTTCTAAAATTTTGACAATAATCTGAATGGAAAATACCCAGCTCTTAATCAGTTGAGTGAGTCCAACCATACACTAATTGTAGTGACCGATACTATTTATACCATGAGTTCTGTCGTATAATGCATCTGTTGGAACTATCGCTCGTGTTATTACACGCGCACCTTGCGTACATGTGACCAACTGCCAGTGACGCTGTCTCGACTATATAATGAGCTGGGTGGTGTTTTGCAGTCAATGTTGAATTGAATAAATCGAAGTTGAAATCCAATTTTAATTGCAACAACATTTGAGCGTCATCACATTTATCGCAGAAAACAGTGAAAATAATGACGTATATGAACTTGACACGCCAATCGTCGGAACTATGAATTTGGACTATTGCATAATTTGCCGTTGATAAGCCGTAAATTAGTCGTGGAACTTTTTTTTTTGTCGCGCTTCATTTTCAAAAAAAAATCCGGAGGCGTGCTAACTTTACAAAAAGTTGGCGCGTCAGCCGACGAAAAAGCGCATAGCGAGTCATCACACGAAATCGTGACTTGGCTCATAATTTGCCGTTGATAAGCCGTAAATTAGTCGTGAAACTTTTTTTTTTGTCGCGCTTCATTTTCAAAAAAAAATCCGGAGGCGTGCTAACTTTACAAAAAGTTGGCGCGTCAGCCGACGGAAAAGCGCATAGCGAGTCATCACACGATATCGTGACTTGGCTCATAATTTTCCGTTAATTAGCCGTAAATTAATCGTGAATCTTTAATTTTTTTCGTCGCGCGTCAAGTGTTTGTGATAAGCGCAGACACAGGATGAAATGGGCTGGTGACTTTGCGATACGAGTACCATATCTTGAAAACGAATAGTTCGAGTTTATTTCGGACTTTATCATATATAGGTAAGTAAAAGATTTCTTTTCATTCACAGAGACATACGGCTGCCCAATGTTGAGACCTAGTAACCTAGTAGGAGAGAAAAAATTCTTAAGAATGCTAAGAAACGTGTTTTTTCAGAACCCAAAACAAACGGAAAAATCAGTTTGAAACATTTGACTCCGACTAGATTTTGAGATTGGATAGGCGTATACATACTGCGAAGTATACGGGTGACGTCTGGAAAAACACACAATTAAAAAAAATAATACCATCTTTCCGCTATAAAAAAACTCGTAAATTTTCAATGCTAACTATTATTGCCATTTATTCGTCAACTACTACATATCTTCGATTAAAGTTCCATTTATTTATTTGTAATATTGCGTTATTCTTCGTAAAGTAGCGGCTCATTTTGACGGTTTTTAAATGTTTAATCGATCAGTATGCCACCGTGAATGTAAAAAAATTGATTAGTTTTCTTCTTTGATGTAGCATAAAATTTTTGGTTTCGTTATGTATGTGTCTTTCAACACCTTTGGTTTCAATTTACAGTCGTCGTACTGTACCCACGTTCCTCTGAATGATATCCCAGTGTAGTGGCCCATTTCGTTTTCTTTTTGTACCTCTGAGCCGTAGTAATCGATTAGACCAATGAGCCTAAACTCATCGATACCGTCTTTGAATTTCTTTGGTATAGTACCTAATTTAATATGCAGCTCCCTTTCAATCAATCCATAAATTTCGATGCATATCATTTTACCTGAAATATGGAATCAAGTTAAAAGTATAAAGAAATCGGCTATTCGAATATTTGACAATTATGCATAACCGAGTGAATAACAATTATCTCACCATTAGTAATTTCAATGCCTACTTCTGCTTGGCAGTTCAAACAACGTCTCTTCCTTTTCATGTTCCTTTTTATTATATCGAAAAAGTTTTTATTATTTTTTAGGTGATTGATTTGCAGTATGGCTGAATACTCTTTGTTTATAATTTCGGCACATCCGTTTGTGCATGTAATTTTCTGTTCAATGCTCGGCTGTTTTTGTAAAATATGATTGATCAAATCATTGATAGCTGAATCACATTTAACAATTTCGATTGTCTTTCCATGGATTTGTGTCCCTTTGAAGTTGAGCAATAGACTGCCTCTTAATCTGTAAGTATTTGCCGTAATTCCTTTTTTTAATGTGTCCGACACAATTTCAAATAATGGGTTATTTTCGGCTGTAGTTTGTACGTAGTCTTGGAAGTGTGCGTAGTCTATGGTAGCAGCTAAAATAATTTGGTAGAAACTATCTAGTGCACACGTATGATGGAAAGAATATTTTGCACCATTTATGGTCACAAAATTCATCTTCATGGCATTTCCGTTTTTCAAAATTGGTAAATTTTCGTTATTATTTGACTCGTATAACAACATGTCCGAAATCTTTTCTTTACTTTGGCCTAGATATCTGTTTCTTCTTCTAACATTCTGGTTATCATTTTTTAAATCTTTGAGCGCTAAGCCCTTGTGATTTTCTATTTCTGTTAAGGCCATTTTATAATTTAAATCTTTAGAGCTGTAGCAATTCATACACAATCTCCGCTGGCCGTAACCTTCTTCTTCTTCTGTTTCCATAGAGCATCCTGGTAGTGCGTGTACTTTTTTTTTGCATACTCTGCAAGAATGCGCTCCTTCAGGTTGATCACTTCGCAAGCAAGCTACACATAATTCTCGTACATTATTGGTCAAATCTTTTAACGGTGATTTTTGGTCAATCGCTGCTGATTCTTTTTCATACTGAAATGTTATTTTCGCTAAACCAAATGCCTTTTTAAATTGAATGCGGTAGAACAGTTTACCCACTAGCTGAAAACATGATGACAACGACGCACCCACGAGTAGTAAGCATGATTATCTATATTCAGTCCAATGAAATGAATAACGTTAACCTATGCGACATACTCCAATAGTAAATCAGATTGATATTTTTCTTGGAAGAATAAAAAATTTGTAGAATTTTATGTCAATTGTCAAGCTAGCGTAGTTAGCTACTATAGAATAAGTCCGTCACAAAGTTTATGGATGAAAAATCTTATTATACGACAAACGCTCTTACCGTGAAATCATGTATTCCTGGGTCACGCATTGGTGTTCCAAATTGAGAGACAAGGATAACATCGCCCTCCTTTGATAGATGGGAATCATTATTATTCGCTGCTGATTGTCTATCATGTGACGGTGACTCTTCATTATGCAATGATGGCTCTTCGCCATTTATGTTATCCGATTTTTCAAATTCCATTGTGGATGTTGTAAAATTAGAGTTATTCTCCGTTTTTATTTCAAGCACTCCTGGCTCATCGATTTCTTCAAGAGCATTACTTCCTTCAGTTTCATACTGTGCCACCTCATTTTCAAAGTCATCATTTGCAGATAAGATTCTTAATTTCCCATCATAATATTTAATAATTTTCTCGACAGTAGCATCGACTCTTGAGTACTTTCCCTTCTTACCCAATACGTTGTGTTTAATTTTTTTAATTTCGCATTCAACAGAAGCACTGGAGCTTGGGCGTATATTCTCAACATTGAATTTTGTATTGTAAAGATTAGACCACATTGGCAAATGCCTAATTTCTTTTACCAACCTTTCCGCTATTCTTAGATCAAAATGTGCGTTATCGCGATCACCAATTTCATTTTTTATTTTTCTCTTCACTTCTAACTCAATTTCTAAAGCCCATTTTTCCCATGCATTTGAATGCATGCTCTGTTTTCTTGAGTTTGTCCCAGTTTTTGAATTTTCAATTTTTGACTTTTTAATTCTAGTTCTGCCATCCTCAATTGCATTATCCTCTGTATCATCTGAATCTTCGTTACCTCCAGATTCACCGCTTTTTTCTTCAGTTTCTACTTCATTACACAACCTTTCGTATTCGGGCAATTGCCCAGTTATAATGTCTCTTAAATGATCTTTATGCTTTTCACATAATGTGACTCTGTTGCCTTTAATTAATTTGCCATCTGTCTCGCTCATAGCTACTGTTAGGAGCATGATTATGAGGTCTTTTGCATCTTCTTCGCTTCCACTCAAAATCAATTGACCAATGCTTGCTAAATAAAAGACTTTGATCCGTCGATTTTTCGATTTTAAGAAATTTGCCCACAGTTTTATGTAATGCGCTACGTCTATAGAAATTAATGATTTGTTGTGCATTGACAGAGGGTCAGTTTTGAATGCATCGCAATACTCTTCGATAGTTAGAAAATTTGTGAACGCAGATATACATGCAGTTAGCAAGGCTCTCGAAGAGTCACAAATCTGCAAACGATAAGCTAAATTAATACACATGGGCTTGCCAGATTATCACATCTCTACAGTCTACAATTGTCATAAACAACCTTCGATTTTTATTACTCTAATAGTTTGACGGTATGTGTTGAAACAAATTGCATACTACTTTGATTCACAGAATGTGTGAAGTATATAAATAATTCCGGGATTTAATTCAAAAACTGAATTGTTTATCTATTTTCTCAGTATACCTTTAGAACCTTTCAACTCGAACTAGAAACCTACTTTATAAACATGAAGTGGGTGATTTAACCGTTTCCAGAAACATAACACAGAATATTCAATGTAATTAAATTACATTTGTTCTGTTTGCACAAAATTGTTCAATAGGATTCTAAAACTTTTCCCATAAGGTTTAGAACATTAATCATAGTTATATTTAGGCTTTTCATAGGATAATGTGGAACAATTTTGAACAGTGTTAATTGATTGTACCTATGTACTGATATCTGACGTATACTGTAAAAAATTTCGAGAGTAAATTTACCTTCATGAGTGGTACAATTTACTATATAAATTGAATTTATTTTTTACCACCAAAAATTATCTGTAGGTATAGTGAAAAACGAACATATGGTTAGGTCGACGATCAGTCGGAAACGACCATTGGTCACGAAATTCGATTCACAATGACCTAATATAAAATCACCTATCCATGTGACACATAAATTTACCGTCATCTTTTACAGTGTCTTGCTTTATTTAGAAGAAGTTGGGAAACCAACGAAATGTTTACGCAGATTTGAATAAATATTAGTAAAAAATAATATCCTTTCAACCGATATTGTTTATTTAATTTAATTAATAATGGATATGAGTGGAAACTTGAATAATTTATTTAGAATATTCAAACACATTGGTGAAAACTCATTTACGCACCACTTGTTTTGGATAATTGGCGGCTGATTGAATGATTCTTTTTAGCCAATATTCAATTGTAACGGAGTCTTGCCTCTCTGTGATGGCTTCGGATACCGAAAATTGACCTAACTCGCAGTTAATTACAGCAAGATGTAAAAATAGTGAATGTGACTTTTCTACTGGTGTGTGTAAAATCTTAGTTGCTATTCCTGATGTTGAATCTATTATAAGAGGAACTTCTTCCGAATATTGATTCCATAGTCTTATTTGATGGTTGGAGAAAATATGAATAAAAAAAGGATCGTTTCCTATACTCTGTATAATATTCTTTCCAAATGCTGTCCTCTTCATTAATTTCAGGGCGTCTATGGGGTTTTTATGTAAATATTGCGATTCAATATACTGGTGTTTGGCTGTCCTGAGCACTGATTCTGTATATAAAAGTGGTGGATCTGGATCCCCATGCCGTTGTAGTGCTCTCCTTTGCTCTGCTCTAAATACATCTACTGATTTATGGCAAAGTTCAGCAGCTATTTGTTGCCTTTGCACACCACGAAGCTGACGCTTACCACAATCTTTGCCCTCTCCTGTCTTAATTATACGACATTCAAATTTTGTATTGAGATCGTCCGAATCATTATCAATTCTACACCTTATTTCAGCGCCACACTTGCAAGAACCTCGAAATAAAAGATTGAAATTTTCAAACATAGTAATCATATTATATTTTCAAGAAAAAGTCATGTACAATATGACACAGAAATAGCCGAAGGAATAGCACATTTTGTTTTTTTTGGTTGCATGGAAGTCATTCAACGTTCTTCCAATAGCAAAGTAATCACGATTTTCAGGATTAAAATAGGTATACATTGAGGTGATGCGACACTCGTACCCGACCGTTAGTCATACATTTTGTTTAATCATAAACTAACGAACAGAATGGGCTCAAATTTTGACAGTATACTTCATTTATATCGTAGAATAGCAGATAGTCAATCACAACGTAAAATTCTTGACTTTTTGTTTAATTACTTATTTATTTATTCTCACTTTCTACTATGCTACGATGTGAATACCGTCAAAATTTGAGCCCATTCGGTTCGTTAGTTCATAGATTGAACAAAATGTATGACTGACGGTCGAGTATGAGTATCTCGCCTTAATACTTTTCTGCAATTATAGTGTAGTTAAAATCGGACAGGGTAACGTCCAACAGTCGAAAACTATTCATTTCTTATTATATCATTGTTGCTTCTTTAACTGACTTTTCACAATTATCTTTCTAATACAGGTCTCGACTGCTTTCCAAGTGAAATCTTAAATCTTACGAATGATGCCCCCCACAATAGCTACACTCAGCAGTGCTACAATGTATAAGACACGACTACACTCATAAAGTTTATTTAATGATTCTAACAATCATATGAGATCTCACCTTTTATATATCCAGACGTTGCTGATCTGGTCAAGTGGTGGTTTGCGAAATGAAATCCATGTTTAAGGTGTAACGAATTCCATAAATGTGCCGAAAATTTTTCGGCCCATATTTTAGGTCGCAATACTGTTCGAATGCGTTTGATCTTATTTCCTTTCTTTGTAGTACTTCTGTGTACCACTTCAGTGATCAAATCTTTAAATTCTGTCTTAGGTATTGCGAATGTAAAATTATCGAGACAATCCATGCTTGTGTCCGCAGCCGTTGAAGTTGTGTCATCGGAAAATACAGTTGTATTTATTTGAGAATTTTCCAAGGAGTCTTCAAGTTTTCCTCTCAATAAGATTTTTCTTAAATCGAATCGATCATTAACGACGTATGAATGTATGGTAGTAGGCTTTATGCCTAATTTTATTGATAGGTTTATCCACACGTTTGCTGTTGCCGAGGCTATCTTGACATTTTCTAGTAAAATTTCACCCTTGTGACTTAAAACTGTATCTTTTAGAGTCTCTTTACACACAGTATGAGGCTTACCTGGACCTCGCGTTGGAATCATTATAATTTTATACGTTAGACAACATTAATGAACGAAATAACATTCACTGAAGCGATGAGCCGACCACACATAATAACTGCTGCCGCAGGCTATACTAAGTATACTGTCACTAAATGAAAAGTTGCAGACGCCACAAGAGAGCGCGACGATGTTTGTCTTTAGGCCAGTCGATTCGGACCAATTTTCGGTTTGACATGCACAAGTAATTCTGTAATTTAAAAAAAATATAAGCATGGAGTGAAGGGTCTCCTGATTTTGAATCCAAGTTTTTGAATATAAATAGGATTCTAAAGTACGCAAAAGAATATAAAAGAGCGTCAAAAATGGTGAAAAAATTCCGTACCGCCAACTTCTACTTGAGAATCTGCGAGAACGGCGCCAGAAAGAGAAAAATTGTATAGGAACAATTTCATACAGCACAAAATTTCCAACAAAAAAGTCAGTAAGGACATCTTTCCAAAGTCAGTAGCCTAGGCGTGAGAGGCACCCGGAATTTTATTCTAAAATTGTATCAGTTTCCTGACTGGTGGACAGTCCGCAAGATTAAATTAAAAAATCTTCAAAAATTTATCTCATCTTTATACTGTAAAAAGAATTTTCAAACGAATGAAATTACTGTTTTTCTCCGAAACTCAACCAGGCTGACGAATCTTATCAATTTTGTTCATGTTTTTTAGGTCTAATTTGTGTACGATTTTTCGAATGACAAGCGCCGAAGATTGATCATCGGAAAGTCTTCAGCTCCATCATGTCTTTAGATATAGAATCCCGTAGGATTGTGTAGTAGCTGGTGCGACCGTTCACTGGTATTCATTTGATAAGCAATGATGAGTAAAATGATTATCAAACAATATTGTCAGCCATTGGCATTTAAAATTTTGTGCGGAGATAAAATGCGAATACCTGTAAAAAAAATCAGCCAACAGAAATCTTTCACAACCATTTGTTGATAAAAATGACATAAACAATGGAGCTGAAATTTAACGTCAATAAAATCATGTGACAAGAATTTTTTTTCATCTTTCTAACGTTAGGTTAAAAATTATTAGTTGAACAATTCTAATATTGACAATAATGCGGTCAATGAAAATTTTCATTTTTCTGGTCTGAATTGGTGAAAATATAGAGAATTGTTCTATAACGAAAATGTTCTTCACATTCTGAACTTACGTACGTATGTTTAAAATGCTACTGGGTTTCAAACGATTCATTGAAGGGGCGAAAAATAAAAAAATTACGATGTTCGGTCTTTGGTGGTGGCTGTGGCTATGACAAGATTGAACTATCACATTCATTCATCGAGATAAAGATTTACATCATCGTGAACTAAATTGTATCAATAATTGGGGTTTAGCAAGGACATTTTTTTTCAATCTTTGGGGGTGCATAATGTAGAGTATGCCAAAATAATGCGGACGTAGTTTTTCTTTTTCGTAAAAAATGATAATAGCTCATGTTATAGGCAATTGAATTTCACTGATTTTGATAAACATATATATGAGTAGATATTTCTTTACATTGGGTGACGTCATATTATTAAAGTTTCAAATCTGTTTGTTTAATATCAACGGCAATTTTGGTTCAAATGGGAAAAAAACCTCCTAAACGGTTTTTCCCAAACTACTAGAATATGAAATTGAAATAAAAATCATGCGAAACCCCAATTGAAAGAAATTGAGTCAAATAAAGACGAGTAATCTTGGCGGTCAGTGAATTATATCACCTTTAGTTCTTGGCATTCACATAACGTATTTGAAATATAAGCCACCTATGAGATATAGCAGCATTTATTGACTGATCGAATTGAGCCGACTGTGCCCGGATTATTACATATTACAAATAAATAACCATGTAAAACTAATATATAGTACGATATACTATAAATCCAAAATATATAGTAATTCACAAATGAATGACAATAATATTCAAAGGGAATATCTACAAGTCTACTCCTCGTGGAAAGATAACGGCATTTTCTTTTGAAGTTTTCCATATTTCGTCATACGTCTCTGTGAATGAAAAGAAATCTTTTACTTACCTATATATGATAAAGTCCGAAATAAACTCGAACTATTCGTTTTCAAGATATGGTACTCGTATCGCAAAGTCACCAGCCCATTTCATCCTGTGTCTGCGCTTATCACAAACACTTGACGCGCGACGAAAAAAATTAAAGATTCACGATTAATTTACGGCTAATTAACGGCAAATTATGAGCCAAGTCACGATTTCGTGTGATGACTCGTTATGCACTTTTTCGTCAGCTGACGCGCCAACTTTTTGTAAAGTCCGCACGCCTCCGGATTTTTGTTTGAAAATGAAGCGTGGCAAGAAAAAAGTTTCACGACTAATTTACGGCTTATCAACGGCAAATTATGAGCCAAGTCACGATATCGTGTGATGACTCGCTATGCGCTTTTTCGTCGACTGACGCGCCAACTTTTTGTAAAGTTAGCACGCCTCCGGATTTTTTTTTGAAAATGAAGCGCGACAAAAAAAAAAGTTTCACGACTAATTTACGGCTTATCAACGGAAAATTATGAGCCAAGTCACGATATCGTGTGATGACTCGCTATGCGCTTTTCCGTCGGCTGACGCGCCAACTTTTTGTAAAGTTAGCACGCCTCCGGATTTTTTTTTGAAAATGAAGCGCGACAAAAAAAAAAGTTTCACGACTAATTTACGGCTTATCAACGGCAAATTATGAGCCAAGTCACGATTTCGTGTGATGACTCGCTATGCGCTTTTTCGTCGGCTGACGCGCCAACTTTTTGTAAAGTTAGCACGCCTCCGGATTTTTTTTTGAAAATGAAGCGCGACAAAAAAAAAAGTTCCACGACTAATTTACGGCTTATCAACGGCAAATTATGCAATAGTCCAAATTCATAGTTCCGACGATTGGCGTGTCAAGTTCATATACGTAAAATAATGTAATTTCTGACCAAAATCATGTATTTTTTGTTTTCAAATGTTTGAAATAACAATAGAATAAGTAAATTGTAATATTTATAGCAACTCATCTTTGTTACTGATATAGAAATCTCTATTTCCGTAGGTACAGAATAACAACAAAAATCCATCTGCGATGTGAATATCACAAATTACTTCATGGTGTATCATTATTTTGAACTTTTATATTAAGAATATGAAATACATGATATTTGTTTGACATGGCACAAATACTACTGTTTATCCTGATACACTGATAATCTTAAAATTTTGTATTGATTACAATTGAATATCGATAGCAATTTATCAATTTTATCATTGGGTATGATACGCCACCCTGCTCGCTATTTGAATAGTCGAGGCAGCGTAGCTGCTGGCCGGTCACATGTACACAGGGCACATGTATTGTAGACGAGCTGTAGTTCCGACAAATGCGATATACAGAATTACTCACAGTATATGGTAGGTTTGTTCATATAATTCGTCACAACTAATACAAATTACAGGTATGGAGAAGTTTAGCGACAGCTAGTCTGAATATGAACCATCAGCGGATGATGATTTATCGAATGCAACATCTGGAAAAGAGAACAGCCGTGAAAATAGCAGCCATGGACAGCAGAGCAAGAATAGAAATTCTCATGAACGTCGTAAAACTCGGAATTCATCACAAAATTCATCTGCAAATGTTTCCTTAGCAATTGAGCCCAAACTTGTACGTGATGACGTAGATATTTTGTTCGTCGCGACGTCAGACTCCAAGAGAGGATATGGGAAGCTGATTTACTGTATGTATTGTCAAACAATGCAATCTAAATTCGCTTGTCACATAGAATTTGTACATAAAGATGTGACAGAGGTAAAAGCGTTCTCTGCTTTGCCGAAGGGTACTGCTGAAAAGAAAAAAATAATCGACACAATTATAAAAAACTGTCAGTTTTCGTTTAATACTGATAATAACGTGAATGGTGGAGAGTTAATTGTTTGTAGAAGACCCAAAGCTAAATTGAAGAGAAGGGCTTGTGACTTTCAAGTTTGTCATAGTTGTAAAGGGTTTTACTCTAAAAATAATATTAGGCATCATGCCCAGCAGTGTTTTGGATATAATGGCAGAAAGGGTCGAACGCTCATGGTAATGGGTAGACAGGTTGTAGCACATGTCCATTCTATAGTATCAGAACGTTTGATACATGTTTTTTCTGTCCTGCGTGAGGATGAGATTGTACGGATCATACGATATGATCGATTGCTTATTCTTTATGGCAACAAATTGTGTTGAAAATATAAAAAACAGCACGATGGCGATATGATCAGGGCTCACCTAAGAATGTTGGGACGTCTGTTGATTGCACTGAAAAAAATTAACAAAGATGTCATTGAATTTGCATCGTTATATGATCCCAAATTTTATGATGATGTCATTTCAGCGATAAATATTGTTAGTAAATTTGACGGAAAGACAAGTACTTACAAGCATCCATCTACAGCTTACAGTCTTGGATCATTTGTAAAACAAATTTGAAACTTGCTGATAACTGATTGTATTAAGCGACATGATGTCATAAAGAAAGCAAATACAGAAGATTTCTTGAAACTGGCTCTAGATGATATAGGCGTCACTGTAAATAAAACGGTTGTAGAGTCACAGACCCAACAAAAGAGACGAAAAAGACTGAGCTTCCATCCATCAAAGATATAAAAAAATTACTTATGTACCTAGACAAAAAGAGAAATTCAGCTTATCGAAGCATACAAACTAAATTCAATTTTGATGCGTGGTTGATTCTAGCACAGACTACCCTTACCTCCGTCCAGGTTTTTAATCGTCGCCAAGCTGGTGAAATAGAGAGGGTGTTCATCGAAGGCTTTGAAAGTTACGAGGGCATCAATAAAGATCTCTTGAAAACCCTATTTTCCGAGGCTCAGGTACTTGCAAAAAAATATGTACGTCTTACAGTTCGAGGGAAACTCAACAGGACTGTGCCGGTTTTGCTATCATCAGATTTACTGGCGTGTATCAAAATGATATTGAAGTATCGAGATCAAGCCGGAGTACCTCCACAAAATCGCTACGTATTTGGTATTCCCGGGTTCGAAAAAAAACGACATAAATATCTCCGAGTCTGTTACCTATTGCGGAACTTTGCTAAGGAATCAAGTGCTGATTTTCCAGATAAATTGACTGGAACAAGATTAAGAAAGCACGTGGCCACAAATTGTATAAATTTGAACTTGTCAGACAATGAAGTAAATGATGTGGTTAACTTCATGGGTCATGCGGAGAAAATTCATCGGGAATATTACCGTCAGCCCATAGTGAGCAGAGAAATCTTGCGTATGTCAAAGGTCCTGGAATTAGCACAAGGGGGCATTGCACATGATGGAGAATCAGATGTTTCTAAAGACTTTAGCGATGATCAACGTGACTATAATAATGAATACCAGAATGGTAAGCATGTTCTAAGGAAATTTCTGCAATCTGGTGATTATTACTGTGAACGCTGTTGTCGACTACTTTTGAAATGGAAATAGCTGCTTTATGTTCTTATTGCGTTCGATTCTTTAATTCAGATCATTGTTATTCAAAATATATTCCTCATTTTTCATACGATTCGAGATTTACTCAATATTTCACTTCCATTGCAATTATTTATGTGTACAGTGAACCTGGCTGGACACCACTTCAATGAAACTTATGATGCTTCGGGTGAAGTGAATAACACCTTTCACAGTTCTGAAGCTAATTCATCAAAAGGAGTGAACAATGTACTACCAGGAGATAAAAGAAAAGCAACTACCAAAACGACTAACCATAAAAGGAAAAAACGATCAAGTGAGTACTTAAGAGGGTAACCCACCTTGAAATTTTTTTTTTTCAAATCAATGCTATGCTCTGCGGAAACATTCTATTAACTCAGTTTTTTTACAGTTGATTGGAGTTAACTCGATCGATAGTTCATGATTTGTCAAGATTTTGTGTTCTCTGCTAAACATAGATTTAGTTCATCGAAGAAAAAGTAAGTCTTGTAGGGTACATGCTGCTGCGTTCCATGAAACTTTTTCAAACTTGGAGGGAATATTTTATATGAATGTATTTTAGGGGCAAACCAATTATATTTCATGAATTTAATTTTGAGACATAAAAATTTTTGTTTGTAAGACTTTGTTTTCCATCGTGTTTGAAAAAGTGTCTCACAATCAAAAATCAAATGTCTAAAAATTAAATTCTGAAATATAAAAAAATAATTAAAGAATGAAATATTATTATTGGTTTGGCCCTAAATTACATTCATATAGAATATTTCCACCAAATTTGTAAAAATTTCATGATACGCAGCAACCTGTACCCTACGATAATCACTTTTTCTTTGGTGGACTAAATCTATCTTGTGAAAAAAACAAAATCTTGAAACATCATGAACTATTTATGAAAATAGTACTAAGCAACTGTAAAAAAACTAAGTCAATAAAATGTTTCCTCAGAGCATAGCAGTGATTTGAAAAAAATTATTTTCATGGTTGGATACCCCCTTAAGTGCACTACCTTTTTCGAATATAATTTGTACCTTTTCCAAACAATATTCCCTTACCTGAATATTTTGAAAATTCGGAATATCCTTTACAATCCTTCTAGCATTGCCATATGGTGCGGTTAAAAGCAAACCACGATGGGCGCAGATAGAAAATGAGGCAGCTTTCAAATTATTTGGAAATCACATAAAAACTGCGACTTATCCATCGCTGAAAAGCATACAGAGTCTTTGTCGTCAATATCCATGTTTGGTCAAACGCTCACCGACAGTCATCAAAACATGGATTTTAAACAAAATAAAACAGAACCAGTTGTGTTAGATTATAAAGAAACATACACAAAACCAAAGATAAATATAGAATCTCCTACCCAATCTGGCGTGAGGTGATGAAGAATGTTCATGAGAAATAATTTTTTTTCGACAATTTCTCATATATTCATAACTATAGCATGTTGACTGTGTGGTAATGTTCGTATACTCAATCTCATCAAACAAATATGTAATTTAAACTAAACAATATCAGCAGAGTGTCACTCGTCTTTTGACAAGAATTTGTTCCAATTTTTTATCTGAATTTGGGTTGATATTTTGTGTAAAAACTGCAGTTTTAGAGAAATCAAAGAGATTAAGGAGCTTGAAGAGATTGAATATAGAAAGGTTTTCGTACGGCTTGGCGTACGGTTAACATAATCACACGTATAAATTAAAAAAAAATTGTTTAGTATTTATATTTTTCTCGTCAATGATAAAGTGTGTTCTGAGGAATTTTAGCTTGAACAGGCGTGATCACTTCGTATGGAATTACCGTACTATATTAATACGTAATATTTAGAAATAAGATAATCATTAACTGTTTTACCTGATGTTTCAAAGATGACATGGTCGTAGCAAAAACCGTATCAAAGACTCAGTCATCTCAGAATATAACCCAGAGATTCAAAATTTTCTTTGAATTGGAAACTAATCTTGGTCGTAATCTGGAGCTGAGACGTAGAGCTGAATATTTTATTATACAATCATAAAATTGCAATCTGTTTTTGTTTTGATCTTGTCATCCGCCTCGATAGTATTGTAGAGTGTAGTCGCATTTAATCAAATGCACTTGAGTATCAACTAGTAACATGGCATCAAAATTCGATTCCATTAAATACCTATTTATTTTAAGTTTTGGATCAAGATCTTCCGAAGAATTAGAACTAACCATTATTATAAAGTATAATCATACTTATCGAAATGTAACGCGTATCAACCAAAGGCATACGCAATGGAAATTTGATGCCATCAAGTTTTTATTTATTTTAAGTTTCTCATCGAAATCTTCAGAATAATTTGATCCAACTATTATTATAATACCATGAATTCTTGAGAAAAGTGAACGATGGGCAAATCATAGCTCTACCAACACAAGTTCATAATGTCTGCAGTATAAGCATGTGTTGGTCGAGCTACAGTTCGGTCATCGTTCGCCTCTTTTGTGAATTCTTGGAACTAGGAACAATCGTGTTAAGCTGCATACGATAGCTATCTAAGATATTATCGAAAAAATTGTGCGGATAAATAGCTAAAATCAGGTGTATCCTGTAATCCATCCGTGTTCAAATGATAACAGGTTTCGGTCTACTGGCAGATTTCAGGACACGAATGATTTTCGCTATTAATTACATCTATTTGAAAAGTATCGCCAGCAGCAACTGCATGCGTTGCATATACTGCATAGAGCGATCGTGTTGAGCTGCATGTAGTGTGTGTCGTCAGATTTTCGGCTGTGGACTCGAAAAATTCCTGAAATAAAATGCGTCCAGAATTCATGGTCCGAAAATTATAGGTTATGTATAGTTATTACCGGTATTTCTGAAAACATCTGTCTCAGCTCACAGATTCTGATCCATGAACCTCGATTAAGGTAATCATATCTTGCATACAATGGATTACTTCAGACTTTTGATGTTAATTCTGAGAAACAGCAAAAATGTAAAGCGGCCCATAATCAACCGATAGGCTGAAAATCAGGGCTCGACGAATAATTAGCAGAATTTTTTATAAGAGACGTACGAGCAATTAGATTTCTTGTCAACGAGACAGTGAGATAATCATCTGTATAGCTGCATATAGTGGGCATCGCCGTATTTTGCACCGTGTTCTGGAGATATTTTCAAACTAATTGTGATGAATAGCTGAAATCAATTGCGTCTTGAGTAGATAGGCAAGGCGAGTTCTGGATCAACGCGTGTTAGTGCACACAGACACGCACTCACACATGCGCACCTTGGCGTGTCCGTGTGAGGTAGTTGGTGGGGGGTACGCACACAGCCGCGCGTGTCCGTGTGAGGTGGGGTGCGCGGGGAGGGTCTGCTTAAATGTAGGTCACCCGTTAGACGGGCCACCCCCTCTAGCGGTACTCTGTCCGCTCGAGTCACCCGTTAGACGGGCCAGCCTCGTAGCGGTACTCGATCTAACGCCTGATTGGTCGGAATCAGGCCACCCCCTAACGGTGAGGTCGCGATCTCTCTCTCTCTCGGGCCACCCCCTAACGGTGAGTCCGCGATCTCGTCTCTGACCGCCGCGGTCCCCCCTCTGACGTTGCGACCCCCCTCCGACGTCAGACCATTGCGATCTCCTCTCTGACCGCCGCGATCCCCCCTCTGACCGCCGCGATTCTCCCTCTGACGCGACCCTACCCCTAAATCGGCACTAACGCATCGTAAAAACAAGAAAACAAACGAATGAACGAATAAATAACAAAAACGTATGCAGACTCTTACCTGTCAACCAATCCCTCTTTCAGCACAAAAAAAACTTACCACTACTATTGTTCTACAATATACAAATTGTCGCTTAAAACTACTCACACATTGCGTGTACCTAAAAATAAAAAAAAATTATCGCTTAAAACTACTCGTCACTTTCACACACTGAGTGTACCAGTAAAAATTGTCGCTTAAAACTACTCGTCACTTTCACACACTGAATGTACCAGTAAAATTGTCGCTTAAAACTACTCGTCACTTTCACGCACTAAGTGTACCAGTAAAATTGTCGCTTAAAATTACTCGTCACTTTCACTATAGTATCCATCGTCTTGTTCACCAACGGCGTTCACCAGGTTGAGAAAGCCGTCCATCGCCCAGGCGACTTCCTCGTCCCGTTCCTGGTGGAAGGCCTCCACCAGCTCTTCAATCTCGTTGGGACCCTCTACCTCCTGAGGACCCAAACCTCCCTCCCACACTTCCCCCCCATAGCCCCCACTCACCTCATGTTCGGAGTCAGAATCTGAGTCCGGTGTAGGACTCAGATCTGAATCTCCGTCAACCACTAAACTCATTCCAAAATCACGATCCTCGTTCATATACATCTCGATTCTATCGTCCCTTTGTTGGTCTTCGGTTTCACTGACCTCCGGGACCATGGCGTATAGCCACAGGTCCCTCGGGTCACTGAACCGAACGACGTCTTCAATGTACAAGAAAATTTTTTCACCCATCTTCATCACGCAAAGTCTAACGGAGGACTGAGATCGGTACTGGATCCCTTTGTTAGTGTGCAGTTTTGCAATAGTCATACACACATAAACGAAACTCAAGTACATACTTACCCTCAAAGTCTTCATCACCCAAAACACTCAGCGTGAGAAAAGCCGTTGGGTTTGCGTATTAGGTGTCAAGGATAGCTTATAGTTAGATAATCTGGAAGGCTAAATAATTACTGGAGCCAGTATAGCCACCAAGCTATAGCTTACAGTGAGATAATCGAAGGTAAAATAATTGTTGGAGCCACCAAGCTCTACAACGCTCCGAATATCTTGAACAGTACGATAAGACGTTAAAGATATCCAAAGTGGGGAAGGATTCAGCGAATCATCATAATTTAGATATACGCAGGATGGAATAAAAACACGTGAATTACATTTGAATAATTTTTATTTTTCGTTGAGAGATTTTTCAAAGTTAGTACATAATTGATTCCGTTGACATTTCGAACAATTTTTAATCATGGGGGTAGATCCATCGTCACCGTAATGTATTCGGCATTTTCGACAACCCGCGATGGCCGTATCCTTCTGCATAGCCTCCGACAGCTTGTCCCACACCTCATCGATGATGTCCGAAGCGTAAATGAGGATGAAATCTTTCGGCAAAAAGGCCACGTCTTCTGCCTTCATTCGCCTCAAACTACCCACTTGAAGGTACGTATACATAGATTTGTGACGAGAGCCAGGACATTCCGTCAAGTACCAATGTTTCAATCGCTGTACGTTTTCGAAAGCACACTGATATCTAAGAATGTGTCCGTGATGGTCCTCGTGCCAATGAGCCACCTCGATATGTTGCAGCATTTGAAGATTCGGACACCCCAATTCCCCCAATTCGATCACCGGCTTCGACTCGTCGTTGATAATTTTTTCGAGCCACTTCTTCTTCTCCTCTCCTTTCACGTAGATGTAATTTGCATGCTCGACAACCTTTTTGACCACCTTCTGCACGTCTTCGTACGGTATGTTACCATCGTCCCAGGGCATCCCGTGATAATTCCGGATCAACCAGGCGTTGGTAGCCTTAGATTTGGCTGACAAGGCTCCCCAAGCACACGGTGGTTTAAAAAGAAGACGAGCCAGGCTTTGCGTGCCTGTATCGTCCCCTTGAACGCTAATTACGGCGAGCTCCTTCAATATAAATTTGTTGTCAAATCGTTGAAAGCCTTGCACGTCCAATATCATATCCATTGTGACGATGTAGATTTCGAGAACGTTGGAAGTTGACTAATTTCAGCAGTGTTCTGCCTCACTTTTATATCAAACGCCTCACCTTAAATTAGACTACGGTTATGAAAAATCGATGAACTACTTTTGTATAGTTATGGAGAAAATAACGGTTCGTAAAAAGTTTCTCTTTACATTTTTTTATTATTCAAAGGGAAACGTGGAAGGTACAGCTTACGAATCTAACTGTAAAATTACGTATTAGACTAATTTCTTAACCCAACCACTTATGGGATTGTATTCAATTACACGATCGTGTAAAATCAAACAGTAGGCCGCCGTGTCGGTAGGAAAGTTATTTTTTGCTTCAAATTCAAGACGAACGTCCACCGGTCCAAACTTGAGCGACTCGTTTTGTTTTGAACAGTCAACGACAAAGAGGGGGGCATATTGTAGAAATTCACTCTTTTTTAACAACGGTTCAGGTTCCTTGCCGTATTGGAGGTTTGAAAGTTTGCGAACATCTCGTACAATAAAGCATACTGATTATGACTCATGTCCAGATTCAGGTTCCCGTCGGGATAACATTGAGAATTCAAGAAGAGTTTAACATCGGTGATGTTACAGTGATCGAAATGGCTAGCGTTCTTATTCAGCTTGTTCTTCCGACTTGTCTGGAATCCCAGTATAACGTAGCGAGGTTTCTCCAGCTGCGTCGACGTCTTGACAGTCCAAACGTGATTCGAGGTGGTGGGCAGTACAGGATACTCGTACAATTCCTAATTACGAAAACTCATTGAGATCGGTGCATCTCTCTCGATGAAATTCAACAGTTGTATTTTTCGCTGATCCGAGAGCTTGACATATGGTAACAACCATTCTACTTTATCGATCAGGATTTTGAATTCCTCATCTTGAGATTGGAAAATTGCGTTCGTATTGGTCTTTGAACGGGTCAAGATCAATTCATGTTTGGCGTTGACGATTATCTTCCGGTAGTCTTCCGCGAACCCTAGCATCATCTTCAACGGTATGCATACCTCAAAGTTACCATCGGCATCCACATGGTTTGCATTAATATTGAGCCAACCGGCATTCTCCATCATCCAATTCTGTCCAGGTCGCAGGGAGGGGTAACCTTTCATAAGACTGGTATATGGACTGGAGACCGACGTTCTTGCTCCTGTCGATCTCAATGGCGTTCATCTCGTAACGCATTTCTTCAAACAGGTGACAAACGCCGTTGTTGACCAGTGTTGTGTTGGTCGACGGATCCCCATCAGCCTTGATTATCTTTCCGCATACATGCAACGAACTCTTGCACGGTAACACAAACAGGTCTTGGTGTTGAACAGCGATACGAATCTCGTCACTGTTATTGAAACTCGACGAGGCATAAGGTTTGTGTGCGTGAACCTCGTAGTGTGCGATAGACTCATCGAAGGCGACGGGTGTTTGAATGTCTAAGATTTCCGCCTCCATGGCCTATAGCAGATGACGCAGATACAAACGAATCGTAGTCTTATTTTGCGGAAATTCCTCTTCCAGAAGGTGTCACCTTGAGACCTAAGCTTTTCAGAAGCAGCACGTTCTGAGGTGTCAGCTCTTTGAGAACCGGTCGACGACTGACCTGTTCGGGGCATTTTACCTTACTAATATAACTTTTTCTGTTATAAACTATTCCTATTATTGAGCCTTGACATGCAACCTTATAGTTATAACTTCTCCAAGGAAATTGACCAAATCGCCGTCTTGATCGACTATACGGAGTTGGATATGATCTATTGTCCTTACGGTGACTGGTAGGTAAATGACGTGAGACGGTACTTCAACGATCTTATATCCAGGCGGAACGACGGGAAAAAACTCATGAATGGTGTGTACGTTACGTTCATTGACGTAGGCACCCGTTGTAATGTTACACTCCACTCGTAGTGAGTTTACTTTAAGAATAGTCACCGTAAGGTCGGACTCGTGAACCTTATCGGCTTGCAGCACGCGTGGAGTGAAACCTAATAGGCAACCTATAGAATCGTCCGGCATAAAATTCACCGGCTGACTGCATTTAATTTCGCTACACAGTGTATTATTATTCGGTTTGATATTGATGGCGATACCTTTATTCAATAATACACCCTGTACATAGTTTTCGATATCCTCTATTTCATAGCTACCGGTAGGTATAGTTACTATTTCTTCGCCTACGTAAATCTTGTTGTGACCAACATCTACATTAGGAATCGAATTAAAAGTCAGTGATTCAACGAGATCTAGGGAGTAATTTTTGAGAGGGGAAAGTTCAACGGGGGGAAAGTATTGAGTCTCGAGCACCGAAGAGTTCCCCGATACGGTCAGTATAAACGAATCGTCCATGCCTACTGCGAAAGTCAGACTGAATTCAGGGAATTACGCTGTATGTTTATATAGAAACTCGAGACACAAGTGACCACAGTTGAACGTACCGTAGTCTTGATATCTTTCGTGGTTATATTTGACGCTACCAACACCAAGGTACCCGATGAGGTCCGACGGTGGACAAAGATTTCCGAAACTGTCAAAGTGAACGAATTCGTTGCCGTTCTTTCGATACGCGACCCAATGTGTACCGGGACCGTCTTCATCATCTAGATTAACGATCGCTGATTCACGCCTACGCGGTCCGTCCTTAGGCAAATCGTTGCGCATAAAGACACCGCGGAAATGTGGAATGTTAAGGGCCGTTGCGTCCTTTAACAGGTCTGCGTCAGTTAGCGCTCGTTGCGGTAGCGTCACTTTCAGTTTTTTGACTGCTTTTTCAGGTGAACTCCTAAGCCCTTCCTGTACGGTTTCAGGTGAAGCCCCTTGCCTAGAGCGATAGCTTCCATGGTTTTGTTGTGTCGTTGATTCTCTTCCAGCTGCCTCTTGGCGGAGCTTGCGTAATTCACCGCTTTTGCAATACCTGCTGCACCACCAGCTATCGCGCCCGTAGCACTGAGTCCGGCAAATAAGGGTATGAGAAACGGTAAAAAACCACCAACTTTAGACGGAACAGGTAGAATCCGTGGGGAACGCACGTTGCATTTACCACCAGCCTTTCTAACAGCCTCTCGCGCACCCTTCAATGCAGACTTGATGGCTACTTTCGCAGTTTTGCCGGGAACCATAGACTGTTCAGCGGCATCGATAACTTTCCTCAATACCATCGGCTTCCCGATTCTCATGCCAAGCTTACTATTCGCCTTCATCGTGTTCGCTACTGCCCAGGCGGCTGCTTTCTCACCGATATTTGCGTCTGTGGCAAGAACCCGTTTCCAGGCTCTTTCGGCTGAAATCTTATCTGCCGCACTTCTAGCTTCCAGATTCTCACGATTCTTCGAGTAGGAGATATCGTGTTCCTTGCAGGCTGCGACGAGAGGATTTATTCCTGGATTACCTCGTGCGAGTCTTTTCGCTAGTTTGGTACCGGGTCCGCAGTATTGATAACCGGGTAGATGTAACTCCACCGGGAGACTGTTGATAATCCTGTTGACTAGACCTTGCCCGCGACGCTTACGAGTGGCTACCTTGGCTTCGTGCACGATCATATCGACGATCCGTACGCGAATGAGGAATCATCTTTATAAACCTGATATTTATAGTGTTTGGCTTCAGTCAGAGTCGAGATGAGGTTCGAGAAACAGCCCATCAAACTACCTGTAATGAATTTCGACAGAGTCGTGCAGCGGGATGTCGAGACTGAAAACCGACACGGTGATTTACTACCAAACAGCGTTCGCGCAGTATTTTGCGGACCGTCCAACTGTGGCAAGACCAATGCACTGCTCACCCTCATAACACATCCTAACGGACTGCGATTTGAAAATATCTATATTTACTCAAAATCGTTGAATCAGCCCAAGTACAAGTTCCTGCAGCGGCTGATCGAGGACGTAGATGGCGTCGAGTATTTTCCGTTTGACGAGCATGAACAGGTGGTTGTACCGAACGACGCTCCATCTAATTCAATCATCGTCTTTGACGACGTGGTATGTGAGAAGCAGGATAACATTAGAGCTTTCTTCTGTATGGGGAGACATAAGAATGTGGATTGCTTCTATCTTTGTCAGACCTACGCTCGCATTCCCAAGCATCTAGTGCGTGACAATACGAATCTTTTAGTCCTATTTAAGCAAGATGAGATGAATTTGAGACACGTATACGACGATTATGTGAACACTGATATGACTTACGCGCAATTCAAAGACTTGTGCTTGACGTGTTGGAACAACGATAAGTACGGATTCATCGTCATAGACAAGGATAGTGATATGAATGAGGGTAGATATAGAAAAGGGTTCGACTGTTTTGTGAGCATAAATGGGGAAAATCTCGGAGAGTAGAATCAGTAGCGTTTGGGATACAGCTTAGTCAACATGCCAGGCATTCACGAACAAAAAGAAGTGTTGCGTCATATCGCTAAAGCCAGCGCAGCGATTCGACGTAAGCACCGAATGCTAAAATCGAGCAAAGAGATCGCTGAACAGGCTATGAGCAATGTTTTGAAACCGGTGGTCACTCCGTTGAAAGAACTGTTAAAGGTTTCTCAGACGGCTGCTAAATCCGTCAAACAAGAGCCGATCAAAGCTGAACCCGTCAAAGAAGAGGTGAACCCGTTTAAAGAAGAACCTGGAGTGGATGATTCCTATTCGACCGCAGATGAGGGGGAGGAAATGGATATGACTTTACAACCAATGGATGAGCAATCGGAATCATTAGGACACGAGGCTTCCAATCCCTATCTTGAATTGTTTCGAGATGAGAATATAAAAAGAAGTGATCTAGATAACGTGTACGGTGTACGCGTGCTCGCTCACCAGAAGTTAATGGTGGGTGACTCACCGATAAGCTTCGACAATGACGTTATTCATATCGGAGACATGAATTTTAAAAAGTTCAAAGGCTTGTTGGAGTTGTTATTTAAAAAGATACCCGATGAGACCTACGTGAGCTCCGATAATATCCAAAATTATAAACAAATCGTACTTGGCACAAATGCACATCGAAAATTCTACAAGGCTGGTCAACGTGTTCGAGAGCTGAACAACCACAAGTTCAAGAAATTCATCGCACCGCCGTTTACCGTACCCCTACCGCTCACGGGTAAAGGTGTGCTACCCGAGTTTATGGTTGCTCGAGAAGGTAGAGGAACGGATTACGTTCACTGGGACGACCCCAACGAGCTGGTGGAACGTCTTCGTTTGCTCCTGGCTTCCCAAGCGGCCGGTAATTCGAGTCACTCCAATGAAATTGTATCGGTAATCGAAGAATTGCGCGAAGCTGACATCATTTATTAATCAACCCCTCATCGCCTCCATCCTCATTTCCACGATGAGCGTCGATGTGTTTGGACGACAGTTGGACAAGGGTACAGCTGCCAGCAGCCGTGGTCCTCCCGGGGTTGGATTCAAATTCACCGCTGACGGACACTACGATATAGATAATAAGAGATTGTGCAACGTTGCCGATCCCGTGCAGCAAAATGATGCTGTTACCATGAATCTTGTGGGTCGGGAAATCAGCGCTGTGAGAGACGAAATTCGCTCAACGATAACCATCCTGGACTCCCGTACGACGGATGCTCTACAAAAGCTCACCGATGATGTTGAATCGGTACAAGACTTGTCGATTCGCAACTCCGAGACCATTCTCAACTTGGACAACAGATTGATCGCATTGGAGAGGAAAACGAGCGCTGTACAGACCGGCTAGCTACGAGCATGGGGGACAAGAAGGCGGCTTTGGTCGAGGAACTTCACAGGCCTGCGCGAAGAAATTATCCGCGTCGTCGCGTTGTCGTGCGAGGTCTGGACGAGACCTGGCAAGCTGATCTCGTGGATATGATTGCTTATGCGAAATACAACAATGACTACAAATATCTTCTCACGATCATAGACATTTTTTCGAAATTCGCTTGGATAGTGGCGATCAAGACGAAGAGTGGTAAGGATGTTACGAACGCTATGAACTCTGTCTTCAAGGAAGGTCGCGTACCGAAGAAATTACACGTTGACCGTGGTAAAGAATTTTATAACTCTGAGTTCAAGGCTCTCATGCAACGACATGGTATAACCCTATACTCAACCTTTAGCAATCTAAAAGCATCGATCTGCGAACGTTTCAATCGCACGCTTAAAAATAAAATGTGGAAGCAGTTTTCCCTCCGAGGAAATTACAAGTGGATAGATATCGCATCAGATCTGGTGTCGACTTACAACAACACCAAACACCGTACAATCGGTATGAAGCCGAAAGATGTTACAGCTGGCAACGAGAAGACTTTGCTCCGGAATGTGTACGGGAAATTTCAGATCAATCGGACGCGGAGCAAAAAGTTTAAAGTCAATGATAAAGTTCGCGTCAGCAAGAACAAACATACGTTTGAGAAAGGCTACACGCCCAACTGGACAACTGAAATATTTACTATAAGTAAGATAGAGAACACCGATCCCGTGACCTACAAACTCGTCGACTATCAAGATCAACCCATCGAAGGTGGCTTCTACGAGGAGGAACTCTCCAAAGTCAAACACTCTGATGTTTACCTAGTGGAGAAAGTACTGCGGAAGCGTGGAAATAAACTGTTTGTAAAATGGTTAGGTTTCGACAATTCACACAACAGCTGGATTGATAAAGCAGATATGTAATTTTTTATTCAATGAAGATACATAAAATATACATACAATAGTTTATTTATCATAACCCCATGGTACAGTATCGGTTGTATTGGGTAGAATCACCCTCTTATCGTCGCACCAACTGAGTGCTATTTTTTTCTGCAACACCGTATGAACCTCATGCTTTTTACTTCCAATTAGATACTGAGATTTTGTCAAGTTTTGATGTTGAAAAAGACACTTTTTGTAATCATCGAACGTGATTGTTCGCAATGTCGCTGCCTTGATACCTTTTGCTCGCTTGAGTGTTTTTCTATCCTCAGCGAAAATTTCAAAAGTATACAGTTTTGCTCGTAGTCCTACAAATTCTCTCATAATCTTTCCATTACACTCATCCTTCATTAAGCCTAATACTTTCTTATTCGCTAATGGTATGCCATAGATGTTATCGGTCGGGTAATCGGATGTATCAAATTTATGCAAATCACGTTTAATGTATTCGTATATATCGGGGACAGTGAAGTGATACAAAAGACTGTCCGTGTCGGTGTACATCAACTTTGATCGATCACCAAACGTATTTTTCACGTAACTGTAATGAAAATCATAAATGAAGATCTTTGACAAATCGAGAATAGAAAATCCAGCGTAAATTGGTTTATTAAAGTGTACCTTGACGCGATTCAGCTCGACAATCACCATATCATTATCAAATATGGTGCAGCTGTGAAAATTTGGTTTCGCGATGAGTGCTTTTGCCCCGTACCTCCCCTCCCATTTTGTTACTAATTTGACATCCTTCTGCTTTCTGACGTTCTCCATAGTCTTACCGAATACCGCATTATTCATCAATTTAAAGAAATTCTTCTCAAACTCATTGCTAGATTTTTTCCTCAAGTCGGTGTTCAGATCAATATACAATTTCAGCCACGGAGTTTGTTCGAATCGTAAGATTCTATGAACTTTTGATAATTTCAAGCCTAGACTCAGATAAAGTTTCAAATTCTGATAGTGAACAACGTACTTGGATTTGGGTAGAAGAGTCGTCATTAATTTACAATTTTTACCACGCGAGGGTGTATAGTGTTCTGGACATAAGGGTAAATCTTTGTGTGTTTCGTGAAGTGTTACAGGATACTCTAAGTCCACTTCAAGAATATATCCTATAGGAGAATCGTCAGGAACGTTGCAAACCTCGATCGACTCGTGTTCCCACTCGAAAGATCCACGCGGCAGGTACTGACTCATCGCTCCGCCGTACAAATTGTTCACGTCAAAGTACATGAGGTAAGATTCCTCTTTGCTCGGATCAAAATCTGCCCCCATATACCTATTATTGCTTACGGCATGTCGGTTTGAACACTGAGCTACACCACCTCGAATACCTTTCTCGATAAACAGCAGCATCTCTACGTCGGTGAGAAGCTCAAGCTTGACGCGCGTACACTTGAGCATTGCGTCAAATGCGAGTCCGGGGACGGTGTAATAGTGCAGAGGATCCAGGTTATACGCAGAGCGACAGTTGCGTCGAAAATTTTCGAATACATCTGATAGGAGCAATACGTCCGTTTTTAAATATAAATCCGAATATTCACCCAACATATTAATATTGAAAGCCCTCCAAACTCTGATCGCGTGTCGGTAATTCTCCTCTGAAACATTTGTATTGCTTAATCTTGAATAGAATTTTTCTGCGGGAGGTAACTCCGTTTCGTCAAGTTTTACCCAGCTATCCACATATTCGTAAGGAAATACCCCCTTCCTTGTCAGTAATTCGAATTCCTCTGCACTATTACACTGTCTGCGTGTAATTACTTTATCCTTATCATCCAGATACGAGGCTAATTTGTCCAAACTGCTGGCCATAAATCGGAACGAATCGATAAATCGTAAGGCTACCTTCGTACCAGTGATTTTCTTTGTGAAAGAAATGTACTGTTCTTTGTTGACGGGGAGGATGCTCATTTCACCGTCGAGTAACGTAGCCAGAGCTTTGATTAAAAAGTGTGAATCGTAACCGGAAAGATTATGAAAAACTACTGGGACAACATGCGAATCTTTATAATTTAAATTACAACTTGGATGAGCGGCACCGCGGTACTTGCCCATAAAATGACAATGATCGTGGTGCTTCTCATCCGTCTGTGTGAACTTTGTCTCACAAATATGACATATTTCAGCATTATGAAAATCCTGTGTTTGCTCGCTGGTGAGCTGCATCGGTACATTTCTTTCCAGATAAAAATCAACCAATTCAGACAATTTTCGCAATTCATTGACAAACCAGTTGATGCAATCAGAGCCACGGTTTATTTCAAATTATGAGAGAGAGTTGTCAAAGCTACGATGCAAATAATAAGCTGCACTATGTGGAACATGCTTTTCACACAAGACCTCGCTACCCGTCGGCTCGAGGATAGACTCTAGATCGGCATATACTACAAATGGTACGGACTCTTTGAATCTATAATTTCGAAAACTCAAAATTTTAACTTGTTCCCCGGGTAGGATTATTTTGCATTTATTTATATTCGCACAGTCTAGCTTATGCTTTTCAAAGGAAGTTTTAATTTGAAAATGACATAAACACCTATCGCACAGAAATATAGTACCTTTATGCTTTGATATTTGAGAAGCTAATAACCTTGAGAGATTTTTGATCCAAGCAAAGTGGAAAACATCGGACTCTGCTTCACTGTTCACGGCAAGAAGGCGAATTGTAGGTTTGTCTGATTCGTTTTTACTCAAATAAAGGGGTACTATTTCATCAGGTATATTCCGAACGGGTTCCAGACCGTAGACATTTATTGCTAGACCGTTTATTTTCTCAAATTTTGAAACATCTTTTAAGGTTATAGGGAAATTAATACCCTTATAATTGAGTACCAAACTATAATGAGGATAAGAGTTAGTTCGATCAACGTGGTTGTTCGCAGGATAAAGGGCTGCAGTGATGGCCCACAGGAAGCAATATTCATCGCTATTATTGATGTTCACTACAGCTTATTTCTTCTGTATACTCGGTGGTAATTGTACGTAGGTGGATAATCCTCCTCGTAGTGGCTCGTACCGATTAATGTTGATCATCAAGTTGACAATTTCGATCAGGGTCCAACCCGAGTCTCGTTCTTGGAAATCCTCAACCTTCACCAGCAAGCGATCAATCAGATTCTCATCGAACCACCTTTTAATATCCGTTTCCGGGAGGATAACTTCATTTTTTGTATTAAAAAATTTTGTCTCTTCGATGGTTTCACCGTTTTTCAGAATAGAAAACTTGCAAGCTAGTACACCATTCACTTTCAAATTCCCCGCTTTGACTAGGGAATTTTTTAATCGAACGTTCGTAATACTTTTCGAATCCTGTAGAAAAGATCTTAGATCCTTATGACGAAGATTTACGATAATACCAGTGCGTATTCGACCTTTAAATACAGATTCCAAATCCTTCCACTGAACTCTATCTTTTATCCTTCTCCTTGATGTTCCAATACCTGTATCACTTCGTTGTCTGTTTTTGAATTTTTCACCCAACGATTGGAGTTGTGTTGTAACAAAGTGTTGTAACAATTCTATGTCTTTCACCGACTGAAAGAGTAACTGTTCTCAAGATTTTATTCAAGAGTCTGATATTACGATTACACAATTTTTTCCATCGCTCGATTTGATGAGACGATGCAGCGTCTAGCAACTTGTAAGCACTTTCGACGATGTTTATTAACTTCAAACACGATTCAGTATCCATTTCTCAGTTTATATCCCTCACGTCGCAGTAAACGAATCAAAAGTTCAGGGGAAGATAACTTTTATGAACAAAAAATTACATATATACTTCGAACACACACTAACTTTTTACTTAATTCGATATAGCAAGACGTACTAGCTGGCTTTAGATGAATAAAAATTCGCACTGGTTATATTGTCCACCGAGGTATCGCAGACGTAGACGATCTTCCGCAGCGGCAGATTCATACAGTTTCAACTGATCCTTGTCATCGTTGAAAGCCTTTGATATTCTGGCCGGTAGAAACATTGTAAAATCATTTTCGATCGCAACCATGGTTCTCGGTACGAATTTAGTGGTAACAGATTTAAACGATGTGACTTTGTAATCTTTTCCGACTTCAAGCTCGGATATTTTCTTCGTAGGTAAGAAGTCGTCCATGCGGCAGACTTCATTAATTTTTCCGCAATCCATTTTTGACGATAAATTCTTCAACAGGGTACACGAAAGTTTCTCTCCTGTCAGGGTACCTTCTTGTACGAATAAAATCATGCAGAATGAGGAAACGGAACGAAAACGCGGTTTTTTATAGAAGGTGAAATCGAGTCAACGTCTCGTTAACTTCTCCCTCCCCTATAATAAGGAGCTTTCTGTTGTAAAATTTGTTGTGAAATTTTTTTCCAGCTATACATTCGTTCTGGTACATAGCGGTTGTTGGTGACGGAATCAGATTTGTATAGATTTTTAATACCGTTAACAATATAAAAATGTTCCGTACCGGTCAGTCAGATATCATTTGCTTTATCTCTATAATTTAACGTCTTCTACTGAACTATAAACTTATTGTGGTTCACAGAATCGTTGATCATTCCAGTACAATGCGTTATCGCATTGTTTTAGAATCTTCAGTATGCTATATAGCTTGAGCAATGTTATCGCACTGTGTGTTATTCGATACGTTATAATAAACATGCAACCAAAATTGTTACCGGGTTGGGTGTTTAGATGATGAAGACTTCGAGGGTAAGTGTGTGTGTTACATTTTTCGTTGTACATGATCTTCGGGAGTCTGCACACTAATGAAGGGATCGCTTACTGATCTCATTAGCCGCTCAGATCTTGAAAGTGTAGCACAGTACTCAAAAAATATCAACTTGTGAAAAAAAATGTGTAAGTTTATGAATTTGCTGTGATTTAGTGCGAATGATTTTTGTGAGTCATTGAGGTTCTATTGATTCTTCATATTCCATTGCAGCGCTTCCAAATCTTTTTATTACACCCCCGGTGCGAATGCTCGTAAGCCTAGTTGAGGGATGGGCGATCCCTCACGAGCCCGAATGGCAGGCTCGTGAGGGATCGCTTCGGGAGGCGTTCAAAACAAGCGCACGGTGCTACACCACCGTGCGTTTCCAACAGGAGAACGGTAACGGAGGTGTATACTGCGAGCCATGTGTACTGAAACTTCAGGGCCCATGGCTCGTAGATATGGACCACCACCTACTGCACAGCACTATCTTGCCCCCAGTGTATTTCTGTGAGAGCTGTGGGGTGCCACTCATCAAAGTTAATTGGAACAAATGCAGTCGCTGCACGGCAGCTTCAAGACTCTACCTACACGCAGACCGGGAATTCAACTATGACTCTGATAACCACTACAAAACATAAAATTACTAATCAAGAAACAGCAGCTAATGCAGAACCAGCAATTGAGGCGGCTCCCGAAGCGGCAACTGGTAAAATGTTCAACTAATAAGATAACAGTAAATTCCATTGATTGAGTCATCCGAATACTTCGATTAATCATGTTTTTCTAGAAAAAACATTTCATAATTCCATCAACCATTAACGATTTTTCTGTCTTTTTTTTTCAGAGGCTCCAGATTCATGTTTGTTATTCGAACTGTAAAAACTTCGTGAATTTATTTCCATTTTGTTGTTAACTTTTTCATTTTTATATATAAATTTTTATACAATCTTTCTGAACGTAAATTTATTTCAAAAACATTTCTGATCTTTATCCTGTATATGTAGAATATGTAGGTAGAGATAGTCAAATCGCTCTCGACGTTCATTCTTAGTCAGTACCGAAACGTTATCTTACATATGTCTCACACACTCCGCTTTATCAAACGATCGTTATAATCTTACGCATTTCTCAGACATTGAATTAACCCTCAGTGCTAAAAGAGGAGTGGTTGGATAACAGGTAAAAGTCTACCGGTTTTTGTTATTTATTCGTTCATTCGTTTGTTTCCTTGTTCTTACGATGCGTTAGTACCGATTTAGGGGTAGGGTCGCGTCAGAGGGAGAATCGCGAGATCGCAACGGTCTGACGTCGGAGGGGGTGTCGCAACGTCAGAGGGGGGACCGCGGCGGTCAGATACGAGATCGCGAACTCACCGTTAGGGGGTGGCCCGATTCCGACCAATCAGGCGTTAGATCGAGTACCGCTACGGGGCTGGCCCGTCTAACGGGTGACTCGAGCGGACAGATAGAGGGGGTGGCCCGTCTAACGGGTGACCTACATTTAAGCAGACCCTCCCCGCGCACCCCACCTCACACGGACACGCGAGGCTGTGTGCGTACCCCCCACCAACTATCTCACACGGACACGCCAAGGTGCGCATGTGTGAGTGCGTGTCTGTGTGCACTAACATGCGTTGATCCAGAACCCGCCTTGCCTATCTACTGTCCACCGTTACATAGTTTTCGTCCCCCAGGTCCACCGCTACGTAGTTTTCGTACTCCAGGTCCACCGCTACGTAGTTTTCGTACTCCACGTCCACCGCTACGTAGTTTTCGTCCCCCAGCTCCACCGCTACGTAGTTTTCGTTCCCCAGGTCCACCGCCACGTAGTTTTCGTCCTCTAGGTCCACCGCTACGTAGTTTTCGTCCTCCAGGTCCACCGCTACGTGGTTTTCGTCCTTCAGGTTCACCGCTACGTAGTTTTTGTCCACCAGGTTCACCGCTACGTAGTTTTCGTACTCCAGGTCCACCGCTACGTAGTTTTCGTCCTCCAGGTCCACCGCTACGTGGTTTTCGTTCTCCAGGTTCACCGCTACGTAGTTCTGGTCCTCCAAGTCCACCGCTAAGAAGTCTTCGTCATCCAGGTCAACCTCACCATAGTTTTCGTCGTCACGCTTGTAAGTAATTATTGATGAAAAATTAATGTTGTACGCACGAAGTTCATTCATGCATCATTATTCAATAAGTAATTGTTCTGATTCAAGATTGATGACATTTTGACCCACAGATCATGATAGAAATCGACTGTGATTTGAAAACAATGTCATATCTCTGCGCTTAGTACCGGCAAGCATTCAGTGCACCTATGCAGGCTATCATAAAACAGCGCTTCGAAAACCTAAACCCCTTGACAAATAATTTTTTGTCTAAAAACGAGAAGTGAATGATTCTTGAATAGAAACAAGAGTTATTGCATAGGCGTAATAATAACCACTGTACAGAACATACTATTACACAATCACGGCAATAATAACAATAACGATGATAATAATATCTTCAAAAATAGCAATATCTTCAGAAGCTATGGGGAATTTGTAATCAGCTCTGAATGTCAGACTAGAAGTAATTGAACTAAGATTACCACGTTTCATCTGCCATTGCAGCGAACGATGATTAGATTTATTTGTTAAATAACTCAAGAAATAATTGAAAGTAACTCATGAATAATTTGTAGTTATAGTACCTAATAATAATAATAATAATAATAATAATAATAATAATAATAATAAAAGTCGAAATAAAAGGAACTCATGACAAGATTGCTTTATTAATATGAATAATAATAATGATGATGATCATGGACAATTCTCTCCATTAGTATTAATGAAAATAATGATGCTGATGATAACAATCTTTTTTTTTTTTTTTCTAGCGGGAGGAGAAATGCTTTTACGTACGGAGTGTGGGACTCCCATCAATAAATATGGACTACCCACTAAAACTCCTCCCTCTGTTTACGTTTGATGATAATGATGATGATAATAATAATCATAATAATGATAATAATAATAATATTAATAATAACAATAATAATAATAATAAGAACAATAATAATATTAATTATAATAATCATTGTGAAAATAATGATAATAACGAGAACAACAAGTAACAAGTAACATAACGAACGATAACGCATAACAAAAAGTAATAAACAAACAAATAATGCTAATTAATCCCTTTTTTGACAAGTATTTATCGCCTAAAGAAGGTGCTCGAAGTGGCCTCCGCGCATTCCAATACACAAGTTCGCGCGGCGAATGAGGCTCGCTTGTGCTCTGTCGAGCATAGCCGGTGTTATGGTGGCCAATGCTTGGTCAATCGAGGCTCTCAAGCCTACGATATTGTGTACGGGATGGCGATAGACCACTTCTTTGACGTGTCCCCATAGAAAATAATCTAAGATATTCAGATCTGGTGATCTTGGTGGCCACGCAACGAGGCCTCCACGGCCAATCCATTTGTCCTGAAATTCGCGGTCTAAAATATCACGCGCTGGTCGTGCGAAGTGCGCCGGTGCGCCGTCGTGCTGAAACCAGGAGTCTCGGCCAAGGATTACTCCCGCGTTACCCAATAAATTTGGCAAATCCTCCTCTAAAAATCTTGCGTAATTTTGACCATTTAATCGCTGTGGAAGCTCGAACGGACCCACCTGGAAATAAACGACTCATTAGTTTATAATTCGCGATTTATGACGCAGCCTATAACTCATTATTCTTTCAATAATAACGCAATCCTAATAACTATTAAATATATTCATGTTTGAGTTAAAATCTAAGTGTTAATGTTGAACTTACCAAATCACTCCCCCTTATCCCCCCCCATAAATTTACCCCAAATCTATTTTGAAATCCGCGGACCATCCTGGCATGCGGATTTTCAACAGCCCACACGTGATAATTGTGGGCATTGAATGTGCCCTCCCGTCCAAACGTTGACTCGTCCGTAAAAAGTATACCCCTACTGAAATTCGGATCTTCGTTATTCCTTGCCAAGAGCCATTGGCAGAACTCGACACGCCGCGGATAATCTTCAGCCTGCAGACTCTGCACCCGTACGTAGTGGAACCCGTGCAAGCTGTCGTCCTTCAGTACTCGTTGAACTGTTGAGTAGCTGGTGTTGCACAATCTCGCGACGGATCGGATGCCGATTAACGGATTGTCGTCTACTGCATCTAAAATTTGCTCTTCCATTGCTGGAACGCGTACATTTTGGGGTCCTCCTATGGCGTTACCGTCGTTTAAATTTTTAACTAGCTGCCCGGTTTCCCTCGCTCTATTAACTAACCGCAAAATTACGTTCTTATCTGGTCGTCGCCGATTCGGGAACCGCACAGCGTATTCCGCAGCAGCCGCCCGTGAATTTTGCCCGCACTCGCCGTATAAAATAATCATATCAAAATATTCATGTGCTGAATAATAATCCATTTTTTTGGTTAATGTATGAGAGATAAATTTTTCAGACACGTATTCTGCTCGAAGTAACTACGGGTTGTTTGTTAGGAAACAAAACACGTCAAAACAAAACGTTGCATTTTTATTTAGCTCGCTAGGCATCTGTGCGATCGCCTTCTGTTACAGCACCGCGCGTATTATTCAATTGAAATAAAATTTCACTCCCGGGAAAAAATAATTTAGATCTAACGATATGTAGTTAGATCTACGTAGATCAGATTTAAAAAATTTCTTAGATCCACGTTACTCTCGATAGATCTTAGATCTATTTAGATCTACTCAGATTCGTGAAGATTATAAGATCAAAAATTTTATGGACAGTTTTTGGTTTCATAAGGATTTGAAATCGCTTTTGAAATCAAAATTCAGAATTTATTACAGTTTCGTAAGCTTGGTTTTAGCTTTGATCTTTGTTGATGTACTGTTCTGAATTTTGATTTCAAAAGCGATTTCAAATCCTTATGAAACCAAAAACTGTCCATAAAATTTTTGATCTTATAATCTTCACGAATCTGAGTAGATCTAAATAGATCTAAGATCTATCGAGAGTAACGTGGATCTAAGAAATTTTTTAAATCTGATCTACGTAGATCTAACTACATATCGTTAGATCTAAATTATTTTTTCCCGGGAGTGAAATTTTATTTCAATTGAATAATACGCGCGGTGCTGTAACAGAAGGCGATCGCACAGATGCCTAGCGAGCTAAATAAAAATGCAACGTTTTGTTTTGACGTGTTTTGTTTCCTAACAAACAACCCGTAGTTACTTCGAGCAGAATACGTGTCTGAAAAATTTATCTCTCATACATTAACCAAAAAAATGGATTATTATTCAGCACATGAATATTTTGATATGATTATTTTATACGGCGAGTGCGGGCAAAATTCACGGGCGGCTGCTGCGGAATACGCTGTGCGGTTCCCGAATCGGCGACGACCAGATAAGAACGTAATTTTGCGGTTAGTTAATAGAGCGAGGGAAACCGGGCAGCTAGTTAAAAATTTAAACGACGGTAACGCCATAGGAGGACCCCAAAATGTACGCGTTCCAGCAATGGAAGAGCAAATTTTAGATGCAGTAGACGACAATCCGTTAATCGGCATCCGATCCGTCGCGAGATTGTGCAACACCAGCTACTCAACAGTTCAACGAGTACTGAAGGACGACAGCTTGCACGGGTTCCACTACGTACGGGTGCAGAGTCTGCAGGCTGAAGATTATCCGCGGCGTGTCGAGTTCTGCCAATGGCTCTTGGCAAGGAATAACGAAGATCCGAATTTCAGTAGGGGTATACTTTTTACGGACGAGTCAACGTTTGGACGGGAGGGCACATTCAATGCCCACAATTATCACGTGTGGGCTGTTGAAAATCCGCATGCCAGGATGGTCCGCGGATTTCAAAATAGATTTGGGGTAAATTTATGGGGGGGGATAAGGGGGAGTGATTTGGTAAGTTCAACATTAACACTTAGATTTTAACTCAAACATGAATATATTTAATAGTTATTAGGATTGCGTTATTATTGAAAGAATAATGAGTTATAGGCTGCGTCATAAATCGCGAATTATAAACTAATGAGTCGTTTATTTCCAGGTGGGTCCGTTCGAGCTTCCACAGCGATTAAATGGTCAAAATTACGCAAGATTTTTAGAGGAGGATTTGCCAAATTTATTGGGTAACGCGGGAGTAATCCTTGGCCGAGACTCCTGGTTTCAGCACGACGGCGCACCGGCGCACTTCGCACGACCAGCGCGTGATATTTTAGACCGCGAATTTCAGGACAAATGGATTGGCCGTGGAGGCCTCGTTGCGTGGCCACCAAGATCACCAGATCTGAATATCTTAGATTATTTTCTATGGGGACACGTCAAAGAAGTGGTCTATCGCCATCCCGTACACAATATCGTAGGCTTGAGAGCCTCGATTGACCAAGCATTGGCCACCATAACACCGGCTATGCTCGACAGAGCACAAGCGAGCCTCATTCGCCGCGCGAACTTGTGTATTGGAATGCGCGGAGGCCACTTCGAGCACCTTCTTTAGGCGATAAATACTTGTCAAAAAAGGGATTAATTAGCATTATTTGTTTGTTTATTACTTTTTGTTATGCGTTATCGTTCGTTATGTTACTTGTTACTTGTTGTTCTCGTTATTATCATTATTTTCACAATGATTATTATAATTAATATTATTATTGTTCTTATTATTATTATTATTGTTATTATTAATATTATTATTATTATCATTATTATGATTATTATTATCATCATCATTATCATCAAACGTAAACAGAGGGAGGAGTTTTAGTGGGTAGTCCATATTTATTGATGGGAGTCCCACACTCCGTACGTAAAAGCATTTCTCCTCCCGCTAGAAAAAAAAAAAAAAAGATTGTTATCATCAGCATCATTATTTTCATTAATACTAATGGAGAGAATTGTCCATGATCATCATCATTATTATTATTCATATTAATAAAGCAATCTTGTCATGAGTTCCTTTTATTTCGACTTTTATTATTATTATTATTATTATTATTATTATTATTATTATTATTAGGTACTATAACTACAAATTATTCATGAGTTACTTTCAATTATTTCTTGAGTTATTTAACAAATAAATCTAATCATCGTTCGCTGCAATGGCAGATGAAACGTGGTAATCTTAGTTCAATTACTTCTAGTCTGACATTCAGAGCTGATTACAAATTCCCCATAGCTTCTGAAGATATTGCTATTTTTGAAGATATTATTATCATCGTTATTGTTATTATTGCCGTGATTGTGTAATAGTATGTTCTGTACAGTGGTTATTATTACGCCTATGCAATAACTCTTGTTTCTATTCAAGAATCATTCACTTCTCGTTTTTAGACAAAAAATTATTTGTCAAGGGGTTTAGGTTTTCGAAGCGCTGTTTTATGATAGCCTGCATAGGTGCACTGAATGCTTGCCGGTACTAAGCGCAGAGATATGACATTGTTTTCAAATCACAGTCGATTTCTATCATGATCTGTGGGTCAAAATGTCATCAATCTTGAATCAGAACAATTACTTATTGAATAATGATGCATGAATGAACTTCGTGCGTACAACATTAATTTTTCATCAATAATTACTTACAAGCGTGACGACGAAAACTATGGTGAGGTTGACCTGGATGACGAAGACTTCTTTGCGGTGGACTTGGAGGACCAGAACTACGTAGCGGTGGACCTGGAGTACGAAAACTACGTGGCGGTGGACCTGGGGAACGAAAACTACGTAGCGGTGGACCTGGAGTACGAAAACTACGTAGCGGTGAACCTGGTGGACAAAAACTACGTAGCGGTGAACCTGAAGGACGAAAACCACGTAGCGGTGGACCTGGAGGACGAAAACTACGTAGCGGTGGACCTAGAGGACGAAAACTACGTGGCGGTGGACCTGGGGAACGAAAACTACGTAGCGGTGGACCTGGAGTACGAAAACTACGTAGCGGTGGACCTGGCGGACGAAAACTACGTAGCGGTGAACCTGGAGAACGAAAACCACGTAGCGGTGGACCTGGAGGACGAAAACTACGTAGCGGTGGACCTGGAGTACGAAAACTACGTAGCGGTGGACCTGGGGGACGAAAACTATGTAACGGTGGACCTGGGGGACGTAATCTGCGTCGCCGCCGACCTGGACAAAGAGATCGAAAGCGCATGATGTACGAAGATAACTTCCGGCGACGACGCCGTCAATACTCATCAAGAACTGTATCTCAAATGTCATATGGGAAAAAAAATTTATTAATGGTTTTAATAATTTATTTCCATCATATTGAAAATGTATCCGCTACGGGCACTGCTAATTTTAATACTTTAGACCCGGCCCTAACATGACCAGCTGTAGGCTCTGTGATTGGTCAACTAAGATCTTCCGTAGCTCGGGAACTATTAGTCCCTCGAATTTTTGGTAAAGGAAATTCAGTCTTAGATTTTCCCCAAGAATCCACTCATATACAGTGGTGCGCGGAACGTGAATCACCCTGTATATATATATATATATATATATATATATATATATATATATATATATATATATATATATATATATATATATATATATATATATATATATATATACATATATATATATATATATATATATATATATATATATATATATGTATATATATTGTTACGGAACGGGGGTCTTAGAGGTCCGTAAATTAATTGAGGGGGTCTCTAGGTGAATAAACAAGAGTAAATAGACAATAAATGGAGTTTGGAGATATTTTGGATAAAGGTTTGGGTTGTATTTAGAATACGTGTGTTCAGTTCAAGGTCTCGAACAAGACTGTTATTTACAATAAACGTCGTGATTAGTAACGGTGAACAAGGGAATGATGTTAACATCTTTTGTTTAAGATGACTACTAGAGCGTGTGAATTATATATGTGAGGGGTGTATCACTTTCGTAACACTGCCCCCCCTCCCCCCCCCCCCCCCCCCCCCCCCCCCTCCCCTAAGGAAAAGAGTCGACCCGACTCGTGAAAAGTTAAAATTGCAAGTGAAAATTAAATTTCAGAAGGAAAATGAAAAGCTCTAGTAATCAAACATGTGTAAGCGTTCGGTTTGGGAAAGCTTGTGTGGTAAGTAAGTTATAAAGTTATAGATTTGATGCTTTCCCTCTAAACTATCCGGCATTTGCCTTAACTTCCAAGGGAGAAAACCCCACTAAAAGACCTTGGAAAGATAGGTGATATTAAATTATCAAAATGTGAACGTTTAGTATAAAAATGTTCTTGGAAGGATTCTTTCTTGAAAGAAGAATCCGCTAGGATGCAGGATTAGGATGAGGATTGCGAGCGGTGAGCGGTAACAGAGCAGTATCCTGCAACAAGGAGGTGAAGGGAAGGCGTATGGGACAGGAGCTCAGGAATGAAGTCGATCCTGGGTCCCAAAATCGCTCCGATCAAACCTCTTCCACAAATCAGTCGGTAAAACGACCTAGGTGGGAGGACGAATGTTAGTGATTAGCATAAAAGGCACAAAAAATCTTTTTTTTTTTTTTTAATAGATCAAGGATGACAAATCATTTTATTTTTTAAAATAATATTGATCACTTATGAAAATCATATGTTTTCATAATAAATGAAATCGGAACGATCTTATCTGAGGTCCGGAAAAAGGATCGAAAACATCAGGATGGGAATTCCGTCTTTTGTCCCTCAGATTAAAAGATCTACTTTAAGGAAATCTGAAAATCTCATCAAAAGTTAGTTTCTTAAAACTAACACATATATTCAAAATCCATTGGGATCCTTTTAATTCATTTTGAAATAGGTTAAAGGAAAGATTCGTCAGCTTAACAGGAGAGAATAATCAGCTATTGCTCTGATCTGATGTGATCTGAAAATCAATTAAAAGAAAAGAAATTCTACTCGTCAAAACTTTTCTATCGTGACTCTGTTCGTAGTGGTGAAAAATTCATGAAAATGATATCTCGATAGTTTGATCCAAAGCTAGTTCAGGCTAGTCAGTCAAATGTCAAACCTCAGAATTGAAAGGCTCCATAACCCACAAAAAGCAATGTAAAAGATCCTTGACCGAAACTTCGGCGTCAAAGACAAAAATCGGAACTGGCCTGGCGAGAAACGTCCTATTGATTATTATCTTTTAGATACGTTCTCAATTGACCTAGGGGGATAGATTCTATCGTAAGGTTCCCGATAATGAAGGAGTGTCAAAAGTAGACATACAAGAATACAAAAATCCTTCATAAACTTTAGGGGACCAGCCCGCAAGAAAATGCTATGAGCGTCGTTGAGATGAAAATATGAGAGTCGTCAAATGTTCGATGAAGATCTCAACATTTTGTTGTTGATAAATGAGTTCTGTGAAAGAACTCTGTAAGGGATGTAACGTGGCAAAACGTTGAGACCTCCTTCTAACCAGCCTGACGAACGTACCCAGACCCGAGAGAGTACCGAGTACCGATTCCGCTACTCAAATTCTTACCGCCCTTGCCTCGCGGAGCCATCTTGGTCACCTGGCACGGCTAGCAGCCGACCGATGGTCAGCCGCGCTCGCAAGACGGGTGGCAGAGGTAAGAATCACTGATAGCGGAAAAGGTCCTCAGTCCATCTTCGTACCTCGCGATTATCACCTCGTGTGAGAAAGTGAGTGACAAGTTGTGCTATCCAGAGAGAGAGAGAGAGAGAGAGAGAGAGAGAGAGAGAGAGAGAGAGGGAGGGAGGGAGGGAGGGAGGGAGGGAGGGAGGGAGGGAGGGAGGGAGGGAGGGAGGGAGGGAGGGAGAGAGAGAGAGAGAGAGAAATTTATTCGACCTTGGAGCTAAGCTCCCTGAGGCCGTAGGCAAAAATACAGTAGCTTACATAAATCAAAATACATATAAATATATATATATATATATATATATATATATATATATATATATATATATATATATATATATATATATATATATATATATATATATATATATATATAAAACCGAACAGGACACAGAATCCATAACCTGATACAAGGAAGATCATAATTAATAAATAAGTAAATATATAAATAGCAAAAAGCAAACACAAAATAGACCAAAATAAAATAAAATAATATACAAGAAAGCACACGAACTACCCGACTGAGGTGACAAGAAGAATAAGATAACCCACACAACCATCATCCAATACTAAAAATATAAATAAATAATAAATAATATAAGAATAAATAATAATAAAATAAGAATAAAATAATAACATTAGAAGATACAGACTTAAAAGCTAGATAAAAACAAATGTAAATGTGAAGGTAAAAACAAGAATAAAAGTCAGTACAATAATATATGATAAAGTCAATAAAATAAGAGTGAATAGTGAAAAGAGGGAGGGAGGGAGGGAGGGAGGGAGGGAGAGAGAGAGAGAGAGAGAGAGAGAGAGAGAGAGAGAGAGAGAACAGTTTTTATTGATCTGGGGCAGGCCCCGTAAGTTCAAAGTAGTAACAAAAACATTTTAACAAAACAAATTAAATAATATAATCTAGACTTAACAGTGCCGAGAACCGAAAAGATTTAATAATACTAAAGTAATACTAACATAATAGGATACAAAGAAAATACAAAGGAGCTTAACCTAAAACGCAAAACGCAAAAAGAGCCGTCGAGATCAGCGGAGGCCTACAGTACCGGGCTAAGACTGTGCTCAGAGGCCGCGATGAGAAATCACTCCACTCCATTACATTAAAGAAGAGAGAGAAGAGAAGTCAGAGATAGAGGGCAACCGATTTGCGAAAACAAGCACTAGATTACTACTCAAGCCAGAGAATGGTACACTACTAAATATAAGGAAAATAAGATAAAGTACAGTTAAGAGTAAGGATTAAAACTAAAACTACAAGCTAATTTAGAAAGAAGGAGCTACCGCGGTTGGACTACGAGGCCAACAGGTGCGCGACAACCGCGTTTCTGAACTCCCCCAGGTCGCCCAAATCGCGAATACTTGGCGGTAGCGAGTTCCAGACTCTTATCCCACTCGAGAGCACCGAATTGAAAAGAGCAGTGGTACGGCACTGCGGCAGTAGAAGGTCGGAGGAGCATGACCGCGTGGCAGACCTGCGGTTCAGCGCGGCCGCGGGCCACAGGCCCGAAGAGATAAACTCCGGGGAGCCAGATCTTAACGCCCGGAACACTAGAACGGCAAGAAAAAGCTGACGGCGCTGATCAAGCCTAAGCCAGTTTAGAGCACGGTAGTGAGGTGAGATGTGCTCAGATTTACGGATGCCGCAGATAAAGCGCACGCAGGCATTGAGTGCACGCTGAAGGCGTGTGTTTTCGACCCCGGAAATGTCGCAGAAGGCCAGCGAGCAGTAGTCAAAGAAGGGCAGAATAAGCGCGAGGACAAGCCGTAGCTTGAGTCCTTTGTTGAGGGAATTACTGTTCGCTCGGAGTTGGTAGAGAGACCTAAAGACTCGATTGCAAACGCTGGTGACGTGCTCCCGCCAGTTTAACGTGTGATCAAGACAAATGCCCAGGTTCTTGACAAGGTGCACGTAAGGCACATTTATCCCGTCAACTACAACACCTGGAACGTGGTCGACATTAACAGCATTCACATATCGCGTAGAGCCCAGGATCATTGCCTTGGTCTTGGTCGGATTAAGATGGAGAGAATTTGCACTTGCCCAGTTGCAGATACGCAGTATGTCCTCATTCACCCTAGCCACCGCCTCCTCGAGAAGGGAGGGAGGGCAGTGGTAGTAGACCTGGAGATCATCCGCGTACTTGACGATTTTGCAGTTTATTATCGCCTCATTAATGTCCGCGACATAGAGAGCAAAAAGAAGCGGCCCTAGAACCGAGCCCTGAGGAACGCCTGACGATACCGAAACCCACTCCGAGAAACCTTGCTGGGTAGAGACACGTTGAGTGCGGTCAGTTAGGTAGGACCAAAGCCACTGCAGTACCGGGCGAGAAAAGTTATAACGCGCAGCTAATTTGCCGATCAGGCGGCTATGATCAACGCAATCGAAGGCCTTCGAGAAATCAAATAAGACAAGCACCGTGACCATGCGAGAGTCAATCGCACGCCGAACGTCATCCGTGATTTTTATCAGCGCTGTTTGAGTAGAGCCTCCGGGGACAAAGCCGTATTGGTGCAAGTCCCATGGGCCCCGCCGGCGTAGGTAAGCAATGATATCTGCATGGACGACATGCTCAAAAACTTTCGACAGCTCACACAGCAGTGATATTGGCCTGTAGTCTTCAGGAGCGACAGGCTTCGAAACCTTGGGTATCGGAACAATAGAGGATTGCTTCCAGTAAGACGGGAAAACCGAGGTCCTGAGAGAGGCATTGTAGATATCGAGCAACGCGATGAACAAAGGGCCCTTGCAGAGTGTGAGAAAACGGCCAGCGAAACCGTCCACGCCCGAAACACTAGAGTTGGCGAACCGAAGGTGTTTAGCAAGGCACTGAGGTGACACGTCCGAGAAGTAGAATTGGGTGTCGTCAAAGTCGCAAACAGAAGAGAGTTCAGCTGGAGGTCGGGCTGGAGAAGGGCCAAAAACCGAGCGGAAGTACGCATTCAGGGCGTCCGGCGAGAGAGATATATCCTGACGGGCACCAGATGTAGGGACAATACCAAAATTACGCAGAGCTTGCCACAGGTGCCTAGGATCCTTCATTTGCGCAAGGTGCGAGGCACAAAAGGCCGACTTAGCCTGATTCAAAGCTTCCTTGACCCGATTTCGCATCTGACAATACCGAGTCCGGAGTTCAGGCGAGCGAGTTCTGCGGGACGCATTCCGTAAGCGGTTACGCTCCCGAATAAGAGCACGGTGTTGGACAGTAATCCACGGAGCAGGGGGCCGCTTGACATTGACTATACGCCAGGGCGCGTAAGAATCCAAGGCCTGATCTAGTGCAGAGTTTAAAAGCGAGAGCTTTACAGATGGGTCCGTCTGGACGAGAAGGCGACCCCAATCCGGAGCTTCGAGATGCTCGCTGAACGCAGGCGCGAGGAGCCCTTTCCAAAACCTACAACGTATAGCGCGCGGAGGCAAACGCGGACGGGCTAGATCGTACACGACATGTATCATGTCGTGAGCCGAGAGAAATGGACACGCAACTTGGCCATAGTCGAGAGTCTTCTCCAGGGAGTCAACTATGCAGAGATCGAGCCATGTTGAGGAGGTGGCTGTGTGATGCGTAGCGCGATAAGGAACAATACAGAAATTATAACTGTGGAAAAGCCGGCGCAGATAGTCGCTGTCGAAGTTTGAGGTGGCAAAGTTCGAATTCCAGTCACCCATGATGACCTTGCAAGTGTAGTTCTGGCAGATATCAGCGAACAGCGATTCGAGATCATCAGAAAAGGCGACCCTGGGGGGGCGATAGACAACCCCAACGAGAAGTTTAGCCGTGTTTTGCCCGGCAATTTCCAGCAGGAGGTACTCGGTACGCGGGATGTAGTGAGAGGCCGCAGACGAAGCAGCAAGGCGAGACTGGAGTCCGGTGCGCAAATAAATGCAAACCCCACCCCCCTGTCTACCAATCCTGTCACAGCGAGTCAGATAGAACCCGGGTAGGTCGACGAAACAGTCCGGGATCTGCGGCTTGAGCCAGGACTCAGAGACTAGTATAGCGTCGTAGTCGTGCACGGTGAAAAAATCTGTAAATTCAGCAAGATGAGCAGTAAGAGATTGTGCATTTACGTGGCAGATGCGAAGCGAGCCATGTGCGAGAGTCGAGGTAGACAGAGAGGAAGGAAGGGTGCACGGATGCTGTCATGCGGTAGAAGGCTCGGCGACCGCACCGTCATCTTCAGCAGTAAGAACTAGAGCGAGATCCTGAGCTGACCGGATAACCTTAGGGGTTGAGTCAACGGTCTTTTTGACGCGAATAACTCCGTCACGAACCCAGGCAAACTTGAAACCCTTCAGCTTGGCCTCGGTTTTAGTACGTTTAAGAAGCTTAGCAACGTCCGGAGCTAGGAACTCATTAATGTAAATTCGAACGTGAGGCAGCGTGTCGGAGAGTTCGGAAGCAGTAAGCGTCTTGGCTGCTCGAAATGCAGCAAGGATTTTGCTGCGAACGGTGCACGAACTCAGTCGAACAAAGATCATTCTGGCCTGGTCGGAGCCGCGACTACTCTTCATGCGCGAGATCTCGGTGATGTCAGAGGGGGCGATAGTTATCCCTAGACGCGAGCAAATAGTGGTGAGGACAGCCGACAGCTCTTCGCCAGCTGCTTCCGGCATGCCTGAGATGGAAAGCTCCCGGTCAAAAGCCAGCTTCTCAACGCGCTCGAGACGAACGGATAGTGCCGTACTCCGTTGGACCTGTGCCGCCAGATCATTCCGGAGCTGGGTGTTGGCCGCCTCACAATCTGCAACCCTAGAACTCAGGGCCAGCTGATTTTCTCTGAGTTCCGCGTTCTCGTTGGTAAGACTAGAGATTTGTGTCACTAAGTCAGCATGCGCGGTAGTAAGGGCAGCGATCTGAGCGGTACAGGCATCGACCTTATCAGGTAGAGAGGCGATCTCAGTTATCTTAGAGGTAATGTCAGCATTATGCGCGCTTTGGGTGGCGATAAAATTATTCATGACATCCGCACCATCCTTGATGGCACTTAGAATAGCGGCAAGAGACAGCGAATCAGACTCTGGGCGCTTCGGCGGTGGCGCGGTTGCAGTTGTCAGAGTAGAGTCAGATTGACGATGAGAAGCACCCACGGAAAGAGACGCATCCGAGATACAGGATTTACAAACTGATTTAGTGTGATTGCCGACCCGGGCCTTTACAAACTGAGTACAGCTGGGATGAAAATGTGACAGGCAGTTGCCACACTGAGAAGGATTCCTCACATCCTTCTTACAGCCCCTGCAGAGTTTCCGAGGCTCGGATGCAGTACCAGGTTGCGGGGCCTCAGGCGAAGGGTCAGGCATTATTGATGGTCGGTAAGAGAGAGCTCACCTAGTCGTCGTAGTACTTGAAGCGTCGCTAGATGGCGTGGCAGCGCGTTAAGGTACGAAGAGACAGCAACGGCAGGGAAGACCAAGCCAGAGAAGTAGGTTAGGTTTTATAGAGCACCAGAAAAATAACTTCCACCCGCGACTCGAAGGAGAGGAGCCCGTCGTTTTATGCTCAAAAAGGCCAGAGCCGACAGGGGAAGCACCTCGATCTGAAAAAGGCCAGCGAGGGCCAGAAAGACGGCAGAAAAGAGGCAGAGACAGAGGAGTAAAGAAGATAGCGTGAATTCGTACTTACAGAGAGAGAGAGAGAGAGAGAGAGAGAGAGAGAGAGAGAGAGAGAGAGAGAGAGAGGACTTCGTCCCTGGAGTCTGGCGCCCAACACCTTCCCCAAATCCTCAACGTTGGAGCCAGGTTTGTTTTCGGCCTAATTTTCCTGGGTCGCCCGAACTCAGGGAAATTACCGTTACAGGGAATAGGACCCTGAGTTGAAGACCGTTGAGGAGTTGATGTTAAGTAAATAAAGAGGTTAACTTTGAAATTAAGAGAATCTAATATCCAGGTGTATTGGAAGTGTTAGAAGAAGATGGGGTTAAATTCGTAAAAATATCTTTTGTAAATAAGGTAGAATTAATTCTTGAAGATGGAGTTAAATTCGTAGAAATTTTGGTAGAAGGAATTAAATTCGTAGAAATTCTAGTAGAAGGGATTGAATTCGTAGAAGTTCTCGTAGAAGGGATCAAATTCGTAGAAATTCTCGTAGAGGGGTTTGAATTCGTAGAAATTCTCGTAGAGGGGTTTGAATTCGTAGAGATTCTCGTAGAAGGGATGAAATTCGTAGAAATTGTTCCTATAAATGAGGTTAAATTCGTAGAAATTCTTGTAGACGGTACTAAATTCGTAGAATCACCTGTTATAGATGAGGTTAAATTCGTTGAAATATTTTCTGTAAATGCGGTTAAATGTGAAGAATTATTTTCTTCCTGATGTTCGATGTTTAATGGAGTTTCGAGCAAAGCTTTAGGTTCTTTAAGAGATTCGGACAAATTGCGAAGTCTAGGAGCATCATCAAAAATAATTGGAAAAGAACGACGAGTGGTTAAGAGAGGAATCTGATGACGACCAGATGATAATGTATTGGTGGCTGTGGAAATTATACACTCGTGTGTTGACAGAAAATCTAACCCTTAAATACCGTCATCTTCAATATCGGCTACATAAACCTTATGGGGAGAAGTAATAAAACCAGCTACATTGATTTGGACAGTGCGCTGTCCTAGAATTGGAGTAGTCTCTCCTGTAGCTGTACGCAAAGAGGTAGAATGGAAATCATCCTTGGTGGATTTTAAAAGATCCGAACGGACTACTGTAACCTCCGCCCCGGTATCTATAACCCAGAGACAGTTAACACCATTTACGGTGCCCCAGGTGTATAGTCCGGTTTGACGGAGACCTCTTAATAAAAAATGTTTTGGGTTAGAATCATGCACACTTAAATTATTAGAGCCACCAATATAAAGATTCTTCGATGATCGAAGCTCCACTGAATCACCAAAGTTTAGTTTTTTGACGAAGAAGGTTGTGCGCTGGAAGAGGAGTCTTTGTTCCTCCAAGAAGTTTGACTATGATTACTACTGGAATTCAATTTAGAATTGGAATTTGAGGCAATTGAGTTATCGCGCTCATTCTTTTTCTTCAAAAATAAACAAGTTTTTATAGTATGATTCTCTCTTTTGCAGTATTTGCAAAACTTAGGTTCCTCGGTGGAACTCTGTTTTCGAGAATCTTTATTTTGGCTACATTGCTGCCAGGGGGTGGTTTTCGTTCGGTTTTCGTTTTTGTTATGATCGGACGGTTTCGAGGTCTGAACCTGTCTGATTCTACCTACTCCTAGAAACTGTTTGTTCGTAGCATCTATTTTTAAGGCTCTAATTATAACCTGTCTAAGGGAAGAGGGTCCCGCTAGGCTCAAGGCATGTTTTAATTCGCTATTGTAAATTGCGTCTATAAAATGAGCACGGCCTATCTGGTCTCGTGTGTCGTCATCGCAGGTTGGTAAAGCCAACCTGGTCATCCTCTCTGTCTCATGACCAAGATCGACGAGACTCTCGTCTCTTAGTTGCTTTCTGCTTCTAAGTTGAGTCAAATGTAAAGTTTTTAGATGTTCGTAACCATAACGAAGCTTTAGAGATTCTGTTAGCTTATTATCATCTTTGACTTCAGTTTCTGACAGAGCAGTCAGAACCGACATGGCTGGACCTCTCAAATTTAAAGCTAGGTTCGTCGCTTTAGCGATCGGACCCCAATCGTTAGCTTCAGCACATAGTTTGAATTGGCATTCGTATTCGGCCCAAGGAGTTGAGCCGTCGTATGAAGGAGCTTTTACTTTAGGTTGGTTTTGTGGGTTAGAAATTGTTTGGTTATGCACATTGCTGTCACGAATGGAATCCGTTCGGTAGGGGAGTTGTGAACTACTCGCGATCTCTACTATCTCGCGATTTTCGCGACCACTCTCGGCGCGAAAAGTGACATTGGAACATAACCTTCTTACTTCGGATAGAATATTGTCGCGGAAGATTTCGCTACAATTATTAAGATTATTATTTTGGATGTGAGGCGAACTCGGATTTGCAGATCTCGAGGGGTGATCGCCGCACATTTGTGTCAGACCTCTCTCTTGGTTATTATCGTCCTGCGCCGTTAATTCGACGCGGTCGTTTCTCTCTAGAGATCGAACGATCGGCACTGTTGCGACTGCTTCGCTCGATCTAGGTCTGGCTGAATTAGGGGGAGTTTTTCCCCCATGAATAGTTACAGACCTGGTGTCTTGTGTAGGTCGTTCCTCAAGACGGTCTCGGACTAGGGAGAGTCTTCGCGGGGTTGGGATCGGAGAAGGTCGGGTGTCTGTGATTCGGGTTCCCAGGGTTTCCAGGCTCTTCTGGATGGCGATCTGGGCGGAAAGAACGGAGGAAAGGAGGACTTCAGACTGTTGTCGTTGGTCCTGTTGTGCTGCAACTAAAGAGGAAACTAGGATCTCTCGGTCCTGTTGCTGTTCTTGCATCAAGATGCGGAACATCTCCATCTGCAGAGCCATCGGGTCTTGCGGAGGAGATTGGATTGCGGTTTCAGCCGCGGTTGAAGTAGATTCTGTAGCCCGAGTCTGACGCGTATTAGGCATCTTGAGTCTGGTTTACTTTTCTTAATCACCCAGAAGTCGCGCTTCTGACACCAAATGTTACGGAACGGGGGTCTAAGAGGTCCGTAAATTAATTGAGGGGTTCTCTAGGTGAATAAACAAGAGTAAATAGACAATAAATGGAGTTTGGAGATATTTTGGATAAAGGTTTGGGTTGTATTTAGAATACGTGTGTTCAGTTTAAGGTCTCGAACAAGACTGTTATTTACAATAAACGTCGTGATTAGTAACGGCGAACAAGGGAATGATGTTAACATGTTTTATTTAAGATGACTACTAGAGCGTGTGAATTATATATGTGAGGGGTGTATTACTTTCGTAACAATATATATATATATATATATATATATATATATATATATATATATATTATATTATATTGATAATACCGCCGCCGCCGATGGAGAAGACCTAGATTGCCATGGAAATCCGCTCGATATTGTCATGGATGCCGCTCGATTTAGGTGGCCATGGTTTCTTGATCTGGGTTGCCATTGATACCTACTCGCGGTTGCCATGGAAATCCGCTCGATATTGCTATGGTTACGTGATCTAGGTGGCTATGGTTTCTTGATCTGCGTTGCCATGGTTACCTGATCCGGGTTGCCATGGTTACCCGTTTGAGGTTGCCATGGTTATCCGTTTGGGGTTGCCATGGTTACACGATCTAGGTTGCCATGGTAACCTAATCACGGTTGCTATGGAAATCCGCTCGATATTGCCATGGTTACGCGATCTAGGCCATGGTTCCTTGATCTGGGATGCCATGGTTACCTGATCCAGGTTGCCATAGTTACCTGCTTAGGGTTGTCATGGTTACGCGATCCAGGTTGCCATGGTTACCTGTTTGGGGTTGCCATGGTCACGCGATCCAGGTTGCCATGGTTACCTAGATCGCGGTTGCTACGGAAATCCGCTCGATATTGCCATGGTTACGCGATCTAGGTTGTTTGGTTACCTGATCAAGGTTGTATTGGTTACCTGATCTAGGTTGCCATCAAAATATGAATGTAATAGGGTCAGGGAACATGTCTGCAGTGTTTTGCTGCAAAATACACATTAAAAGTTAAATTTGAACACATAGAAATTTTCAGATTTAAATTATCATATGAATTATGGTTTATCAATACTTATATCAATCATTGTATACTATTAATGAAAGAAGTTCATATATGTATATGTTGTTTTCAAGAAACAAAAAACCACCGAAGTTATTATAAATTCTTTCATTACGAATGACGTGTTAAAACACATACTTCAGTAATATATTTAATATCAAATTCTGAGTAGATATAAATCAAAAATCTTTCTTTTATTGTTATATTTCAAGTAATTAACTGGCATTGAACGGCTGCTTCGCGCCTGAATTGTTGAAGGCTGCTTGGCGCCATGAGATTTGATTACCGCTTGACAGCTACATAATATTGAAAGGCTGCTGTGCGCCTGTGAACATTGTTCAAGTGAACGTGTCAATTTCGTTTTATTGGTTTCTGTAATCTAGGACTTGATACATCTACTGAACGTAAAATATTTTCCAACAAAAAATTCAGTAATTCAATATCTTTTTTTGTGTTTACTGTTTTGAATAATTTTCACCGTTTGAAACATGGATTATGTGCATAATATAGAATGTTATATAGAAGCAGATGGAAATTGTTTATTTAAGAGTTTATCTTACTTTTTCTACGATTTCCAAAAGCAGCATAAATATTTAAGACATGCAATTGTGGATTATATTGATGGTACTTGGGAATTATTCAAAAATTTTGTGACTGAAAATGACTTTCATAATACAATAATCAGGAATAAAGAAGATTATTTGCATCATATGCGGCAGAATGGAGTATTCGGTGGGCATATTGAAATACAGGCTTTTGTAGATATTTACAACATATGTATTATTATATATCAAAATGATATCGGAACACGTCTGATATTTATTTCGCTTTTATTACAAAATAAATTAATCTTAAAACTGACCGGTCCGTTCGATTATGGTCATTATGATGTTATTAGTTGTAGTAATATTTCATTTAGAACGAATTATGAAAGTTTTTATGAAAACTGTTATTATAAAAAAAATTCGAAAACAATTAATGATCTCCGAAAAGATCAAGTTTTGTCTGTGACTACCAAAGCTGCGAAAAGAAAAAATGATTTGGTTGAAAATTTAAATGAAAAACATTTGGAAAATAAAAGAAAAAAAGACTTGGTTAATAACATGGGTCCACGAACGTTACAACAGAAGGGACAAAGAAATTTAATTCAAAATATAAGTATGAGTCGTTTAAAGAAAAAGAAACATAAGGATCAAAATAAGTTTATGAATTTATCATCAGGCCTAATTTTTTCCATCAAAATCTGAGTAGTGGTAAATCGGAGAGTAGATGCAGTACTTTTGGATCATTTAGATTGACTTCGAGCACTATGCTTTGAAGATTTTCGCTGAGCACGTGCAAAAATTACAACATTATTAAAATCCGGATGTCACACAAAAAAATTCTTTGTAACCATGTCCAGACCTGCACATTAATGGTTTGAACATGAACACAGCTGCGCCTGGAGTTTCGATTCGACTCTCAATCCAACTCGAGCCACGGAGCAGTCAACAAGCAGACACTTTTTTTCGCTCAACAATAGTTATGCCGTTGTTTCCCGAGAAAAGCGTCTGCTTTTCGACTGCTCCGTGGTGCGAGTTGGATCGAGAGTCGAATCGAAACTCTAAGCGCAGCTATGTTCATGTTCAAACCATTAATGTGCAGGCCTGTACGTACCTTTAAAGTATGCTTCGATAGTTTATCGTGTACAGAATTGTTTTGCGACATGATTAGTAAACAAGAACTCTGTATACTCAGAATTTATACAACTGATTGAATCAATGAATTTAAATTATTAAAAGGTTGTCAAGCACAAAAATTTATCGCAGGTGAAATAAAAAAATTGAGGACTCATTTCCTGATCAACGAATTTCGTGGGAATTCGTTTTATATATGTGTGTGTGTGTGTGTGTGTGTGTGTGTGTGCGTGCGTGCGTGCGTGCGTGCGTGCGTGCGTGTATATATATATATGTATGTATACAGGGTGTTTTTTCAGAGGCGCTACGGTAACTCCGGTAGCGGACCTAATGCCTAAACGCAAGACGAGGTGGGTGTACCTAGGTGGGTAACTAAGTTCGCAAAATTATCGGCGTCACGCTTGTTTCACCGCTCGACTATTTCGTAGGTAATAGTAGATACCTTCTAGGTTCGAGCCATGTGGTCATGAGCTGTGGAGTTCAATACTTCAATGGCGCTAGCCAAGGGCGCGCTTGGGCGTGCTTTTGGCTATAGTACGTCAAACGTATGATATTGTTAGTAAAAATACTTGTCACACGTGCGAAATATTCTTCGTGCACCTAATACTCGGTACAGAGTGGATCGCAGCTGACTGGCGTTTCGATGGATGAATAAGTCAGACCACTTTTCATAAACACTAGTGCATCTGTGAAAACATAACCCGAAAACCGCATCGAGTGTCACACAATAATTCACATCTCAATGAAGTAGACGTTTTCATGTTGTTAGTGCAAATGCTCTCGTATTTACGAAAAATAGTTTTACTTAAATATTCGCCGAAACGCTAATCAGCTGCGATCCACTATTTACTGAGTATTCGGCGCACCAAGAACATTTCGCATGTGTGACAATTATTTTTACTAACAATATCAAACGTTTAACGTACTATAGCTCAAAGCACGGCCGAGCGCGCCCTTGGACGGCGCCATTAAAGTATTGAACTCCACAGATCATGATCACATGGAACGAACTTGGAAGGTATCTACTATTACCTACAAAATAGTTGAGCGGTAAAACAAACGTGACGCCGATGATTTCGCGAAACTGTGTTACCCACCTAGGTACACCCACCTCGTCTCGCGTTTAGGCGTTAGGTCCGCTACCGGAGTTACCGTAGCGCCTCTGAAAAAACACCCTGTATGTATATGTATATGTATATGTATATGTATTGCAACGGTGTTTCTAGGCTAACACCGCGCCCTACGCCCTTCCTATATTTTCACTTTAACTTACCGAATGTTGCCGGGCGCCAGACGCTAAGCGCGTCGCTTAAGAAATTTACGATAGACCAGAATAAATTATTACATACGAAATTAATCAATCAAATCATTAGCAACAAAATTAAGCGGAACGGCGGCATTGAAGCACAACTAGCTCAGGTCAAACTTAGTAGGCAATAAGGTAGAGTGCGTGGATTCAGGCATTAATAAAATAACTTTTTCATACACCAGATATATCCTTCATCGGGATTTTTATCCCATTTATTATAACATTTTAACCATAGTCAAGATCGAGCGGCAAGGAATAGTTCAAAAATAACAGAGGTGAAGCGTAATATAAAATAGACACTCTATATACGGAAAGGAATACTAAGACGTCCTTATTTACGTAGCGGCATTAGACAAAAGAAAAAGCGTGCACGAACACGCTAGCGAACGCCGAGTGACTCTATACAATACAAGCTATTATACTACAGTTTAGACTGCGTATCACCGAGCGATACGATACTCAAGCAAAATACTACTATAGGCTGTACGCTAGCGATATCGAATATTAATTATTTTAACGTTATAAAGGACTCAAAACTATGATAGCAGATATATAGAAAAATTAGTTAATCTTACGTTACGTTAATTTAACTAGAAATTTACCCGAAGCGGTAACTGATACTGAGCGATAAATTATATAGACTTTAGCGGAAAACTTGAAAATATTACATGAAGGAATTACTTAAATAAACCTTAAAACTAAGCAACTTAATCTAGTGACTTTCTACGTTCAGCCAACCCTCGGAAGGTTGGAAATTAATTAGCGGCACACCATAAGATAATATAAGAGAATAGGCAAGCAATATCAGAAATACAGGAAATCTAGAAATACAGATCAAAAATCAATAAGCGAGAAACATACAGTATATCAAGTGAAAAACATATAGAACTATAGCAAAAGCAAAATTAGAGAAATTATAGAGAGACAAGCTATCAAATATCAATATTCAACTAATAAATCATTTAATCAAACTACTCAAAAATTAGCAAGACAAAATGGCCGCAGCCAGCCACGAAATCACGTTGAGATCTTTTATTCCGAATTTTACTAGAAAATGCTATTTCACGTGGCCCGAAGGCTCACTGTATACCAGAAGATACCTAACCGTATACTAAAACCTACTGATCTCTTTTTACGTAAGTTCGTGTCTTAACAAAAGCAAGAAGTCTTACCTTAACGTAGAGCTGCCGAAGCACTCACACTTTTAACTTATTAACAATAACAATAATGACTAAACTTAGCGGTAACAAAACTTAGCGATAAACTATACAGATTTTAATAATGATAGGAGAGAGCGGTAATATAATGTTGTAGCGGTAAGCGATAGGTGGTAAGCGAAAACACGTCTGATCTAATCAGTGCTGAACGTAGAAGTGAAGAGCCTCTTCCTCGTTTTCGGTGGTCTCCTTACTGCTCCTTACACCCTAGGGGTGGGGAACCTATTAGACGCATCTCATTAGACGATTGGTCGAATTTGAATTATCGGCTGTTGTTCGGCAATTCCGCACGGGCAGCTCGTCAGCCGCCGCGCGGGGTAGCGAGATTCGTCAAGTGTCGACGGGAAGGGTTCTTCCTTATCCAGCGGTACTCATTCCTTGCGGAGTGCCTCTAGGAAGGCGTTACTCAGGTCCTTATATGCAGTACCGTCCCTGCGCTACCAATCCTTCCGGAATTCACTCTGCAGTGGTGGTTCATCCTACCACAGCACCACCGCAGCTTCCTCAGCAGGATCTCTAGGTGTGCCACCCATTGGGCAACACCTATTCCTGACCTACTGGGAACACGTGGGGTCGCAATACTAGCTCACAGCACGCGGCTCCTTCCTTCGAGATAACGTTACGCCAGGTCCTTTTCCGGGGTAGCACTGACGTCGATAATGATAGCGGGATGGGTAGATGTTGCTTCCTGCGGTACGGGAGGCTGTGGTTTTTCTTTGACCGTACAGCCCTATACGCCGTTTTGCAAGTGTGGCATAGCGATAAGTGTCGTCAGCTGCTGGGAGGCCGTATGCAGGCCCTGTTCACCATTAGCTGCGTGATTTCTCCCTGAGCCCTCGTTCTTCCCTCTCTTGTGGCGGTACTATCGTCAGGGGCTAATTCGGCCCCAGTCCCGACTGCATACCTCGAGGTTAACTGATGTTGTCAGGCTCATCTCCGTAGCGGTAGTTCTTTTCATAGTCGTGCTTTTCCTCCGTCTCTCTCTCTCTCGCAATTACATTAACAGAAAAATACTCTAAATTAGTTAAATATGAAATCCTACCTAGGTGTGTCGCCTTAATTTTCCCGAGGGTGTTCCTTATCTCGACGTGTTATCTTAACCGCGCTCTCTCTCTGTCGCATCTTAACCTTAAGCTTAACTTTATATACGTAACCTAAGCTACTGTGACGAGCAGCTAAACTGCATCGTTACAACACCTCCCCCCAAAGAGGAGGCCTGGCAAGGCCTCTTGCTTTGTCTCGACTACGAACTTTTCTTTACGAGACATCGTGGCTGCTTTGGCGTGATATACTAAACCTTACTTCTTTACTTGACAGCTAGTTTACGAAATCTACTTTACTGGAGTCGCTACTGAACGGAGAGTGGGGTTAAGTTGCTTTTCGGCTAGACGTTTTGACTTACGTCATTTACTGAAATACCGAGCGGAAAATCGAAATATCAATACTAAAGACACCGAGTATAAGTTACCTTAAAAAAAAAAGAAAATAGTACAGCGATATTACGAAAGTGACTCGAAATCCTGACTAGATTATTCAAACTTACTGACTTAAATCTCTATAGGAACTCTCAATATTGAACTTAAAGTTATACCAAAAAGTACAAAAATTATTATATATGTCTGCCTTATGGATTATTATTTTTTTTTTTTTTTTTTTTTTTATCTATAGGGAGGGAACATGACAAACCGTACTCTATTATCACAGATCGTTATCTTATACTATCGAGATCTCCAGTCCTCATCGTTGGTGGACATTAGTTGGAAAAGAATATATAGCGGTAGCGGAGACGATTTCAATCGTAAGCGGAATTTTTCGCGATAGGCATTGTCTTACTGCTGGTCGTACGCACAGCTGAAGTGATCGTTTTGTGACTGTGAGTCGAAACAGAATTTTGATAAATAAAAAAGACGAAAAATAAAATAAAAGTTCTATCCTCAAAAGAACGAAACCAAAAAGACTAGTTATGAAAAATGGCCGAAAGGGAATTTTGAAAAGAGAGGGTGCCAAAATCAGGGGTTTAACGGAAAACTGAGTCCGCCGAGCGGACCGTAACTTAACCACTACTTAACTTAATAGAGCTTATACGTAATGTGATATTTTTTTTTTTTTTTTTTTTTTTTTTTTTTTTTTTTTTTAGAAGTCATATATGTAATATCATGTATATATATTTTTCCGGGTAGCTAGGTTGCGTAGCGATATTTGGTTAGGTGAGTAACAGCTAGATTGCGCAGCGGTATTAAAAAAAAAGGAAAGCGATACAGCGGCGGTATAAAGGGTCGATGAAATATTCCTATTCCATGCTAGGGTCGATATCCCAATCGCCCCGACAATAGGGGCAACTCAGGCAAGTTACGTCGGATAGGCCGCACTTGAAGCAATAGAGGAACCCCGGGTTACCAAGCCACTTGCAACTTCGGTGTTGGTGGCCGTGATGGTGGCAACACCAGCATGCCCCATACGGAGCATGGGTGAGCCTCGGTCGTGGGGAGTTGTCCCAAGGTAGGCGCGGGGTTGCGTGCCTCCTGGGGGGTCGTACTAGCCTCCCGACGGTCGGTGGTCGGGGCGTGTCGGTATCTTCTTTAGGCGGATCAGGGTTCGGCGAGATGACCGTTGGTCTTGGTGTGGTTGGATTCGGTTGTCGCGAAAACGGTTTAGTCGAGCTATGATTAGAGTTAGGCCACGGCGTTTCGCGAGGCTCCGTGCGCGGTGCCGGCCAAAACGCGAATGGATCGTCGTTCGGGTCTTCGATGTCGGCCACGACTCGTCGATGTGGCGGCGGCGGAGGCATTTTACGTATGGCTCCGGTAGCGGCGGAGGGGCCGGTCGGAGCGCGTGAAGTTGTGGCCGGGTACGGAGCGGTAGACGAGCGTGAAGCTGTGGCTGAGTACGGGGTGAAAGAGGGACGCGGAACGGTGGTCGACTGTGAAGCGGTAGAAGAGCGCGAAGCGGCAGCTGGTTGCGCAGCGGTAGAAGTCGATGAAGTGGCGGTGGCACGTATGGTCGGCTCGAAGGTCACTCTTCGCTTAGAGGGGGTGATTATCACCGCAGAAGCAGCCGCGAAGTCCTCCGTGGTGGTCTGTGTCGTCCTGTAGCACCGCGGCGGATCGCGGGTTTGGCAGGCGGCGTTGTATGTCTCTGGTCGGACTTGGACTCTGACATGTCGGACCTTGGCCTTCTCGGTCTGTGTCTCGGCTACCCTCGTCCTTCGTTCTGTCTGGACGGCGGTGGTACGCGTCTCTGCCGGTGTTGTTTGTGTCCCCGTGGTGTCTCGTGGGACGGGCTCCGTTTGGGTGGAGTCATCGACCAGGTCCCTAACGTACCTGGCGTTGCTGCTGATTCCGGTGGGTTCCGGCTCTTCGCTTATAGCCCTAACGGCTTCGGCAATCGCGATACCCAGTCCAGGGTACTGAATCCAAGTCGCGGCCATCTCGACAGCGAAGGGTGCCAAGTATCTCTGCGCCCGGGGGTCATTCCACCAATCCCCCATCTCGTCGGCACTTCCTCAGCGGTATTGGGTGGCGGTATGCGGTAAGGTCTAAACAAGGGGTTGATCCATATAGCGATATACTTTTAAATCTTTGACATGTAGCTTCCCAATCACCTTACCACTAACTACATCGCTCAGTTCATGCACTACTGGAGTCAATATGCGAGAAATGCGAAAAGGACCGTGGAATCTAGGTGCCAGTTTGGCGGCAGTATGCTGTGCGGCCGAAGATAACACGTGGTGGCGTTTCAGTACCAAATCCCCGACGGCGAAAGTCGATGGACGGCGTTTACGGTTGTATTGTTTCGACTGTCGTTGATACGCCTTCTCCAGATTATCGCCCACCCACTCATGTAATAGTTGTAAGTTTTTCATTCTTTCGACCCACATAGTTGGCGTCGTGCGCTCGATCGCGGGGTTCGCTGTAGGCTTGTGTCTTAGGGAATTAATTGGTTGTGGTATACGGCCAAAGTTTAAAAACGCCGGACTCGTTTCGATCGATGAATGGTAAGCGGTATTGTACGCGAAGCGGAAGTCGTTCAAGTGTCGGTCCCATTCACGGTGATCTTTTTCTAGAAACGCAATGATCATGGTTTTTAGGACTCTATTCACCCGTTCCACCGGGTTCGCTTGAGGGTGGTAGGGAGGGGTAGTACAATGTGTGAGGTTGTAGGTGGTGGTTAATTCTTTTATAGTCTTGTTGTTAAATTCCGTACCATTGTCCGTTAAGATAACTTGAGGTGTTCCCCAGCGAGATATTATGAGGTCTTTGAACGCGTCGCTAATTGCTTTACCGGTAGCTTTTCGTAGTGCGCAGCATTCGATCCATTTAGTAAAAAGGTCCTGAAAAACGAGAATATACGCGAAACCTGCACGGCTAGGTGGGAACGGTCCCATTATGTCAGCGGCAACTACGACCCAAGGTTGTTCGATAACGCGTTGACCCATAAGACCAGCGGGGACTGATTGGCTGACCTTGCAGCGCTGACACGTTTCGCATCGCTTAACGTAATGTGCGGTGTCGCGAAACATGCCGGGCCAGAAATACGAGGTGGATATGCGGCGATAGGTTTTGTCGACGCCAAGATGTCCGGCTTGGGGTTCGTCGTGCGCTTCACGTAAGGCGTGGTCGCGGCTACCAGTTGGTAGGACTAGCTTCCATGCATCTAGGTCATCCACTAGTTCGCCGAGTAAAGGGTCTTTGCGATAAAAATATAGTTCATTGTTCTCAATCTTCCAGGAGCGATATTTACTCGGCATAGCAGCCACTTCGTTTTTTCGGCGGGTGTACCAGTCAGTGGTAGCGAGCGTTATGGTAGCGGTAATCTCTGGGATACGCGACAATGCATCCGGCACGTGATTCAACGCACCCTTGCGATAAACTATTTTAAAATCGTAACCGAGTAGTTCCAAGGACCAGCGTGCTAACCTACCCGTTGGATTCTTATGATTATGCAGCCACTGTAGACTACTGTGGTCCGTGACGACTGTGAAGCGGTATCCTTCAATGTAAGCGCGAAATTTTTGGATAGACCAGATTACTGCGAGACATTCTAATTCCGTAACAGAGTATTTACGTTCGGCATCGGATAAAGATCGACTCGCATACGCGATGACGTATTCTACTTCGTCGCGAGACTGAGTGAGTACTGCGCCTAAGCCTACTATGCTCGCATCAGTTTGTAAGATGAATGGCAACGTAAAATCTGGACACGACAAGGTCGGTGCACTAGTTAGATTTTCGCGTAGCGTTTCGAATGCTTCTTGCTGTTCGCTCTCCCATACCCAGGGTTGTGCCTTCTTCAAGAGTCGCGTAAGGGGTTCAGAAGTCGCGGCAAAATTCGGAATAAAGCGCCGGTACCATGAAGCCATGCCCAGAAACCTACGCACTAACTTGACGTTAGTAGGTTCTGGATAGTTTATGACCGGGGCAGTTTTATCCGGATCTACCTGTAACCCGTTAGCGTTTACTACGAAGCCAAGGTATTTTACTTCGGAGCGGCAGAATTTACTTTTCTCCGGGTTTATGGTTAAGCCAGCGATATGTATAGTTTGTAAGACCTTTCTCAGCCACAGCAAGTGTTCGTCGAAAGTTTTAGTAGCGACAATAATATCATCCAGGTAAGCGAAAGCATGAGGATCCATATCTGGTCCGATCAGCTGATCTAGTAGCCTCTGGAAAGTTGCAGGAGCGCCGGTTAAGCCAAACGGCATTCGCGTAAAATGAAAAAGTCCTTTTCCCGGAACTATGAACGCGGTAATTTCACGACTATTTATTTCTAGCGGTATCTGAAAATAGGCTTGACTAAGGTCAATAGTTGAAATATATCGAGCCTGGGAGTCGTTTTCCGCGGTGGCCTGACCTAGCAGCTCCCTTTCTAGTTTTCCGCGCACTTTCGCGGGCAGTTAGGTTTGGTAACGCCTGGATGTCCGCAGCGGTAACAAAATAAGGAGAGTGGTTCTTTACATTGCCGGAAGTTATGACCCGTCTGTCGACAATTATAACATGCTCGGGGTCGCGGAGGTCGTGTACCTGTTTCGGACGCAGCGGCAGTGTTAGCGATATTATTTGTCGGCGCAGGAGCGACGGCGATATCGTCCGTTGGCGCGGAAGAGGTAGCGGTATCGGTTGCTGTTGAACTACTGATTGCAGCGTTAGGTTGTGGCCTTCCTGTTGACCTTGGCTGTTCCCTAGGTCGGGTACCGATCGTTCGCGCGGCATTGGCTAACTCCTGAACATCTTCCGGCGAATCTAACGCGGCGATGGCGGTTTTAGGTCGGCGCGGTGCGTTTTTAGGTGGCCGGTATGCGAGCTCTGGGATCATGGAATTTTCCGGCGTTGGGGGGGTCTTGTAATGACTTGCGCAGCGGAAACTAACTTCAAGTTGACGAGCTAAGCGTTCTAAATGTGCGACATCGATTAATTCCTCGCGTCGGATCAAAACCTGATATCGCGGCAATAGATTATGGTAGGCATAGTCTAGTTGTTCTTCTTCGGGCCATGGTGGCCGTAGCCTGCTAAACAGGGTCTGCATGCACGTAAGGTAGTCGGATGCAAGCTCGTGCTCGCCTTGAGTCCTGCTCCTAATCTCTTCCCGGATCATTAGCCTTAAATCGGAGTTCGCGAATCTGTGGCGACACGCGCGTTCGAACTCGTCGAATGTCAACCAGGCAGGGCGGTTGTGGCGATACCAGTATAGGGCCACGCCAGATAGAAAGAAAGGTATACTATTTAGTATATCTTCATCGCGGATGTTGGCTAGCATGCGACCTTCCCTAATACGTATTAGGAACGCTTCTGCGTCCTCCTTGCGGTCGCCTGAGAATTTAAGATTCCATTTCCGTAAAACTTCGAAAGCGGCAATAGGAGAGGCTAATCGGTTTTCGTGAGCGGTATTACTGCGCGAAAGATAGGTTCGGTTATCTACTGGGATTCGCGGTGGATAGCTCGGATGTTCCGTAGCGGTACTATTACGCGGCGGGTTGCGATAATCTTCATTGGGTTGTCGCGGTAAGTAATATTCGTCCGCGTAAGGCGGCTGTTGCCATGCTGGTGCATCGTGGCGCTGTGCACGGGGGTGGTAGGGTACTCGTGGTTCCGTAGTGAGCGGTAATGGTTGACGTTGAACATACTCTTCGCGTGGAATCGGATATCGCAACACGGGTTCGCGTTCGATCGGTTGAAAACGACCAGTAGGTTGCCCTTGCGTGGTGTAATATTCCGGATTGACATCCGGAGGGGTGTCATAGTATATCGGTTCGGCTCGAACTAGCCGTCGTGGAACGAACGGCGTGCTTGCCGGATTCCTACCGGGTACCGGAATTTCGCTAGGCGGAGGTTCTCTACGCGGGGGTTCTATCGGCGGTGATTGTCTATGGGCAACCCGTGTGGGGGCCAAGATTCCGGGGGTTTCGCGACTATTTACCTCTACAGGTTCAATGCTCAGCGGTAGGGGTGGTGTGACGGCTCTAGCTTCACCTTCGTCGTGTGATTGCGACCAGTTGCTTTCACCTGACTCGCTAGTTCGCCGCATTCTACTTCGCGCGATATGATAATTTATTAAACGTTCGCGTAACTCTTCTAACGTCCCAGTAATGGGGAGGTTGCGACGCTGTAACACCCCTTTCAAGGTGCCTTCCAGCAACCTATTTACCCACCCGTATTTTTCGCGTTCTAGATCTGCCATGTAGCTACTCAACCAGAACGACAATCACAACAGCTTAGCGTTAATCACGGCAGAAGAATAGAATCGTAGTTTTTCAAGATTAGTGATACGGATTTCTCGCGAACAATAGTCGCGAACTTGAACACAAGCGATATAAGTAATTCAACAAAGGAATATTAATCCTAATCTTTCGCTATGCCGATTGTTACCAGTCTCGAAAATATCTAAGAAACGTTAACTTTCAAAATTTAGGCGGATTACCGGATTAAATTGCTGGCAAACATCAAAGAAATGGAGATCTATCGCTAATCCCTTGTTTTCGATCCGCTATTCAAAACGATTTTTGGTGATATTATATTTGAATTTGAGTCGAAGATAACGGTTTTCAGTGGTACATTTATTAATTAATATACGGTTTGTCTTTTCGCTCTCGGGTTTGGGGGGTTATAAGAATGTTTTATCAGTAAGAGAGAATAAAGCTAGACTACCAGAAAGAGAGAATAGAAAGATAGTACTATTTTAATTACGCTCACTTAATTAACTAGAATTTCGTAAATGTTCTTTGTTCGCGATAACGGCACAAGGATATATCTGGGTTCGTTTTAACGTATTTTGACAGCGATAATTAACAAATTATTAGTTCCTAGATTTTTAATGGCCTGTGGGCCCCACGTTGGGCGCCATTTTGCAACGGTGTTTCTAGGCTAACACCGCGCCCTACGCCCTTCCTATATTTTCACTTTAACTTACCGAATGTTGCCGGGCGCCAGACGCTAAGCGCGTCGCTTAAGAAATTTACGATAGACCAGAATAAATTATTACATACGAAATTAATCAATCAAATCATTAGCAACAAAATTAAGCGGAACGGCGGCATTGAAGCACAACTAGCTCAGGTCAAACTTAGTAGGCAATAAGGTAGAGTGCGTGGATTCAGGCATTAATAAAATAACTTTTTCATACACCAGATATATCCTTCATCGGGATTTTTATCCCATTTATTATAACATTTTAACCATAGTCAAGATCGAGCGGCAAGGAATAGTTCAAAAATAACAGAGGTGAAGCGTAATATAAAATAGACACTCTATATACGGAAAGGAATACTAAGACGTCCTTATTTACGTAGCGGCATTAGACAAAAGAAAAAGCGTGCACGAACACGCTAGCGAACGCCGAGTGACTCTATACAATACAAGCTATTATACTACAGTTTAGACTGCGTATCACCGAGCGATACGATACTCAAGCAAAATACTACTATAGGCTGTACGCTAGCGATATCGAATATTAATTATTTTAACGTTATAAAGGACTCAAAACTATGATAGCAGATATATAGAAAAATTAGTTAATCTTACGTTACGTTAATTTAACTAGAAATTTACCCGAAGCGGTAACTGATACTGAGCGATAAATTATATAGACTTTAGCGGAAAACTTGAAAATATTACATGAAGGAATTACTTAAATAAACCTTAAAACTAAGCAACTTAATCTAGTGACTTTCTACGTTCAGCCAACCCTCGGAAGGTTGGAAATTAATTAGCGGCACACCATAAGATAATATAAGAGAATAGGCAAGCAATATCAGAAATACAGGAAATCTAGAAATACAGATCAAAAATCAATAAGCGAGAAACATACAGTATATCAAGTGAAAAACATATAGAACTATAGCAAAAGCAAAATTAGAGAAATTATAGAGAGACAAGCTATCAAATATCAATATTCAACTAATAAATCATTTAATCAAACTACTCAAAAATTAGCAAGACAAAATGGCCGCAGCCAGCCACGAAATCACGTTGAGATCTTTTATTCCGAATTTTACTAGAAAATGCTATTTCACGTGGCCCGAAGGCTCACTGTATACCAGAAGATACCTAACCGTATACTAAAACCTACTGATCTCTTTTTACGTAAGTTCGTGTCTTAACAAAAGCAAGAAGTCTTACCTTAACGTAGAGCTGCCGAAGCACTCACACTTTTAACTTATTAACAATAACAATAATGACTAAACTTAGCGGTAACAAAACTTAGCGATAAACTATACAGATTTTAATAATGATAGGAGAGAGCGGTAATATAATGTTGTAGCGGTAAGCGATAGGTGGTAAGCGAAAACACGTCTGATCTAATCAGTGCTGAACGTAGAAGTGAAGAGCCTCTTCCTCGTTTTCGGTGGTCTCCTTACTGCTCCTTACACCCTAGGGGTGGGGAACCTATTAGACGCATCTCATTAGACGATTGGTCGAATTTGAATTATCGGCTGTTGTTCGGCAATTCCGCACGGGCAGCTCGTCAGCCGCCGCGCGGGGTAGCGAGATTCGTCAAGTGTCGACGGGAAGGGTTCTTCCTTATCCAGCG
>OZ001258.1:11956323-11966323 GCA_963924015.1 Macrophya annulata
ATGATTGTCTTAAGATATCTTATTCTATTCGTGGTCCTTTGGTAAAAGGGCTAACCTTTTGACACTGCGCACGAATGCACTGTTAGCCGTCTTGATTTTGACTGTTCGGATAATCCCGTCCGACCCGGGATATACCTCGATTACGCGCCCTAAGGTCCAACGCAATGGTGGAAAATTGTCGTCCTTAACGACCACTACTGACCCCTGTTGAATAGTGTGGGCCCCCTTTGCCCACCGACGACGAATGTTTAATTCGTTTAGGTACTCCTTCCGCCATCGGTCCCAAAAATGCTGTTTCACCTTCTGCAGGTGTTGCCACGATGACAACCGATTGGAAGGCGTACTCCTGCAGTCTCGTTCGGGTATGTTTGTCAAGGTTTCACCAATAATGAAGTGCGCGGGAGTGAGGACAAGGAAGTCATTAGGGTCAGATGATAGAGGGGTGAGCGGCCTTGAATTCAGAATAGCCTCGATTTCGATGACAAAGGTATTAAATTGTTCAAATGTGAATAGTTCATTGCCAACGACGCGTTTCAAATGATGTTTAAATGATTTCACTGCCGATTCCCAAATCCCGCCAAAATGTGGCGAAAGCGGCGGTATGAATTTCCATTCAATGCCCTTTTCAATAAGGCATCTGTTGACTTGATTGCTGAATTCCTCTGTTCCAAACAGGGAGTATAATTCATCCAGTTCGTTTTTTGCACCCTTGAAGTTTGATCCGTTGTCTGAATATATTGAGTTGCACCGGCCTCTCCGGCTGATGAATCTGTTTAATGCTGCAAGAAAGCTTTCTGTAGTCATGTCGCTAACTACTTCCAAATGTACAGCCTTAACTGATAAACAGGTGAATACGGCTACATAGACCTTAACTCGATTTCGGTTTCTTAACCTTTTCTCCTTAATGTAGAATGGTCCGCAATAATCGACCCCTGTGTTCAAAAAGGGTCGGGCTGCGGTAACACGCACCCTTGGTAGGTTGCCTATCAGGTAGTCCGGAAAGGTTGGATTGACCCGGAAGCAGGTAGTGCATCGCCGAATGATCTTTCTGACCTGGTTGCGCCCGTCAATGGGCCAGTAATTAGTCCTTAGATTGTATAATGTGGCTTGTACGCCGGTATGAAGCTTCGTTTCGTGTTCGTTTCGAATGATTAGGTCAGTGATATGATGACTCTTTGGGAGAATCATAGGATGTTGTTCATCGTAAGTAATGTTAGCTTGTTGAATACGTCCACCGACCCGAAGAACGCCTACGGCATCAAGAAATGGGTTCAAAGGTAGAAGACGACTCCTGCTAGGTAAGGGTTTACCTGTGAGACACGCTTGGATTTCTTCGGAAAATGCCGTGGCTTGTGTCAATTTGATTATGTATCGGTTTGCAATGGTTAGTTCTCCGACAGTCAGGTTTTTATTTTTCGAACGATATTTAAAGCGCAAGCAATATGCTACGATTCGGCGTAGTTTGTTTATTGAAGAATACCTTTCTAGGAGCTTGAAGTCTTCTTTCCGACAAGTGGTTAAGCAGGTTGTTTTACGCTCTTCTGCGTCTTCCTTGGGTGTTGTGATGGTGAAGCTCGGCCAGACTGCTTCTTCTTGGTTGAGCCACGACGGACCCTGTTTCCAGATTTCATTTTGCAGGAATTTTTGTGGTAGTTCTCCTCGTGTCAAGAGATCAGCGGGGTTATCGTAAGTGGGAACATACCTCCAGTTCTTTACCTCAGTTTTGCCTTGTATCTCCATTACTCGATTGGAATCTTCAATGACTGCGGTGTTGTTTTATTTATCCAATGGAGCACGATGCGAGAATCGGACCAAAATATGGCTCTGTCGATGGGGATCTTAATGGCATTGAGTATGGTTTGATACAATGTTGAAAGCAAAACTGCTCCGCATAATTCCAATCGATCAATGGTTAGTGATGGAGATCCCTTCTTCTTGACAGAGTCTCGTTTGCTGATTGGTGCTACTCGTGATTTTGAGCACAGCAACCGCGTGTGTATGTTTCCCTCTTCGTCTCTCGATCTTATGTAGATACATGCTCCGTATGCCTTTAAACTGGCATCACAGAAGCCGTGTAGTTGTATCCCCGTATTTGGTTGAAGTATGACCTTTCTGTCAAATGACATTTCGTTGAGCAGTGGCAACTGCGACGTGTATTTGCACCACTCGGTGTAGATGGATTGTGGAACTGACTCGTCCCAGGTTAAATTTGCTCTCCAGAGTTCTTGAATCATTAATTTTGCCGTAACAACTATTGGTTGTAAAAGACCTAATGGGTCGAAGATCTTGGCGATGTCGGAGAACATTTTCCGTTTAGTGGTATTGTTGCTAGTGTCTATTGGCTTCACGGTGTATACTATGGAGTCCAGTGAAGAGTTCCAATGAACTCCTAGAGTTTTCAGTGTGGTATCGTCGCCCCCCTGGAGCTGAAGGATAACATGGCTATTGGGAAGTCCATGCAATAGTCTTGGTGAATTCGACGCGCATTGTCGTAGATTAAATCCACCTGCCCTTAATATGCCGATGAGTTTATCGCGTATCTGGATTGCTTCTTCAATTGTATCGGAGCCGGTTAATGCGTCGTCTACGTATAGGTCCCTTTTCAAAATCGTTGCCCCCTTTGGAAACCTATGTCCCTCGTCATCTGCTAGTTTATGAAGACACCTAGTGGCTAGGTAAGGTGCAGGTGCCAATCCGAAGGTAACTGTGTTTAACTCGTACGTTGTGGGTATAAACGTTCCTTCGTCATACCATAAGATCCTTTGGTACCTTCGATCTTCTTCGCGAATCAGGACTTGTCTATACATTTTTTCGATGTCTCCGGTGAGTACGAATTGGTGTAGACGAAATCGAAGCAGGAGTGTGAATATGTCGTCCTGGATAGTGGGGCCCACCATGAGGGCATTATTGAGGCATATACCTGTGGTTGAAAGGGCTGACCCATCAAACACTACCCGCACCTTGGTTGTCAGGCTAGTGGCCTTGATTACTGCGTGGTGAGGCAAATAAAATCCCTCGTGGAGATCGCCTCTTGCCTTTCGCATGTGTCCCAACTCTTTATATTCGTTAATGACGCGAGTGTATTGTTGTTTTAGTTCAGGTTCTCTCTTGAATTTTCGTTCGAGTGATTCAAGCCGCTTCAGGGCTGTCTGGCGTGATGCGCCTAACAGATTCCGTTTGTCGTTAAAGGGTAGAGCGACTACATATCGCCCTTCACTGTTTCGAGTAACGTGGTCTAGGAAATGAGCTTCGCACCTTGTTTCTTCCATCGAGATTTGATTATTAGTCGAGCAGTCCTCAATTTCCCAATAACGCGAGATATCTGCTTCAAGGTTTGTGAGGTAGCACGTTGATTCTTCTGAAGTCTTCCAACGATTTAAGCACGGTTTGGGAGCCTTGGCTACCTTTGCGTTGCCTCCTATTATCCACCCGAATAAAGTTTTCTGTAAATATAGTTCTGGCTCACTGTCCCGTGATAGTTTGATTTGACCAATGCTTAATAACGATAATGCTGTTCCTGTTCCTATCAACATCTGTACTGGGGCTGGTTTGTGAAATTCGGGATCTGCTAAGACTATATTTGACGGTATGTTAATAGATTTACGATCGATTTGGACGCTAGGTACCTGATTAGAGATTTGAGGTACCGTCAAAAATGTCAGTGTTTTCTGATGTTGATTATATCGTGATTGAATAGTTGCCTTAACGTATCCCCTAGTGGTTGTCGATGTATTGTTCAGGGCCCTAATGCTTATTGGATATTCTGTTGTAACTAGACCCAGAGTGTTTGCAAATTCAACCGTCATAAAATTATCCATGGAGCAGGTATCGATTAAGGTTCGGCATGACGTTAACCTTTCGCGAGCATCCTTAACGTAGATTGTTGCAGTTACCATAAGTGAGCTGGTTTTCGTGTTGATTATGAATGACTGTCCGACCGACTGAGGGATGGCAGCCGGCCCTTGTGATTGTCATGCTTCTGATTGTGTAGGTTCCTTTGGTTGGGTTAAATGTAAGAGAGTGTGGTGCAATTTGTTGCAAGTCTTGCACCGTTTTTCGGACCTGCAACCCCTTGTTTTGTGATTAGATCTGAAGCAATTAAGACACAGCTCTGCGGTTTGAACTGCCTTGATTCGCTCTTCCACCGAGAGTTCCTTGAGCTTTGGGCAGAATCCCGTGTAATGTGCTTCCTTGCACAATTCACATTGTGATTGTTGAGTATGATTGGCTGTGGAGGTGTTGGCGGACAGGTAGGTTTGCCGTTGACCGTTGCGGGACTTACCTGAACCCTTCGGTTTATTGTCCTGTTTCGCAGGTTGTTTGGAGTCTTCGTGGTGTGACGTAGACTTCCGTGCATCAGAGCAATTGGCTCTTTTGGCCAAGAAATCCAGCAGTGTCGTATATGCAGGTAGTTTATTGTCTGCTAGGGTCAATTCCCATTGATAGGCAGTGCCCTTGTTGATTTTGGATAGAAGGAGGCTGATGACGCATGCATCCCAGCCACTTACGGGTTGATTTAAACTCTTCAGCGATCGTAGTTGCTGCCGAAAGGTGTCTACCAGGTCGTCTAAAGCTTCCGCGGTATCTCTTTGCAATGCGGGATAGTCTTGCAGAATTGCCCAATGACGTAGAATTGCCTTTCTCTCGTTTTCGTACTTAGACGTGAGAAGGTCCCATGCGTCCTTGTAACTATTATCAGTCGTTTCCAAGGCTTCGATGATCCGAGCTGCCTTACCCGATACGGCTGCTTGTAAGTATTCGAATTTATCTGATGCAGATAACTCGTTGTTTTTATCAATCATGGAAATAAATCGCGATTTGAACGTAGCCCAGGTTTTAATTTGACCATCGAATTTGGGAGGCGTAAGGTCAGGTAATTTTCGAGTAGGTAGCCTTGGTGGCATTGTGATTGTCATGGGCGACGCGGTTGACCGTTCGCTGGGTTCGCTAGTTATAATTCCCGCTGCTGGGGCCGTTTTTCGAAGAAGTCCTCTCGCCTTGGCAATTGCATCGTAGTATGCTTCTTCGATTTCGATTCTTTTTTCTTCGTGGTTCTCATTCGGCTCTTCGTCCTCTAGTGTGTTCTGTACTTGTTTGAATTCTTCGAAATACCGGTTGATTGACTCGACCCGCGTTTGAATGCGATCATAATTGGGATCGACTTCTTGTAGATTCAGAAAATTTTTGAAGTTAGTGATTTGAGCCCTAATTGTTTTGCGTCGCTGCTTGCAGCTGGCGATTGTACGTACGAGTCCTTCCTCTGCCATAATGGAACGAAGGGAACTATTTAAGGAGTTTAGTGGTTGAAGAGTAGGAAGACGAGGATGCGCTGATTATTGGCTACTAGAAAGACAAGCTTACCTGGAGATTGATGAGTTTAGCAGTTTCGACCAAGGTTCCGTCGGACGTTAGTTGATATTCCTATTGGCTCCCGATGACGTGGTCACGAGTCCAATTTGATGTTTGTTGAGTAATGGATAGTTTTGCAGCGCACTGTACGTTTGTTTGGTTAATGATTGGTTTTTTCAGCGACTGCGTGCTGGTTTGTTTAATGATTTTGTTTTGGCAGCGTACTGCACTTTGGTTGGATTAATGATTGGTTTTTTCCAGCGACTGCGTGCTGGCTTGTTTAATGATTTTGTTTTGGCAGCGTACTGCACTTTGGTTGGATTAATGATTGGTTTTTTCCAGCGACTGCGTGCTGGCTTGTTTAATGATTTTGTTTTGGCAGCGTACTGCACCTTGGTTTGATTAATGATTGGTTTTTTCCAGCGACTGCGTGCTGGCTTGTTTAATGATTTTGTTTTGGCAGCGTACTGCACTTTGGTTTGATTATTCGTAAGTCGCTGATCCGGCTCGAAGGACCATAATGTAACGTATCACACGCCGACAACGTCCTTGTGTGACTATTTCTTGTTTTAGGATGAGGTGGTTTAGGTAGATATGTGGATTACTAAGAGATGATGTTTTTAACAATATTCAAATATATATTTACGACAAAAAACTTAACTTTAGTTATAACAAGTAATTGCATATAAAAGAAAATCTTGGAATTGAGTATAGTTAAACGGATTAGCGACAGAGTAAGAGTAAATAAACATGCTTATGGTTGAAGATTTTTGGATAGACTAACGAACCTTTTGAGTTAATTTTTGGTCGTTGGCGTTAGTGGGTGTGGAAAAGAAATTGCGTGAGGGTAGGATATTGTTAATTTGTGCTGATTGGTTGAATGAGATGAGTGGGAGATTTGTTTAAATGTGAGGATTGGTCAGGAGTTCTTAGAGTGGGAAGTTGGAGGGATGGAGCAAAGATTGTTTAAACATTTAGGTTCTTGGAAGGACTATATGGAGGGGAGGTAAGGGTTCGAGGCGATGCATGCTTAGACAATAGAGTTGGAGTTTTTAGGGAAAGTTTAAAAGAGCTGTAAAACAGTGACAGCCAGAAAGTTGGAGGTGATTTAGATCTTCCACATTTGGTTGCCAAATGTCTGGAAAATATAAGCAATATTGTTTATTGCCCCCCTTGCCTTGGGTTCGAGTGGCACGTCGACCCTCGGCTCGCGGGTCTAAGAGTACCTATCAATAGGGAAGTAATATATAATTCTAACTAGCGTGGTATGGCACGCAACAGGAGCATCGCGTAATTACGTCAACAAATACAAATAAAATTGTTTCAAGATCCTAATCGTGAATCCGGGCGTTAGCCAAAATCACCTTCCTGTTTCGCAGACCCGGAGTTTTTGTCTAAACAAAGCTGGCGTTTCTAGACTCGGTTTGTTGACAAACTCAAGGCTGCCTCCCTTCAGAGCCGGGTGTTTAAACCAAGCCTGACACAGACTCAGACTATAGGTGCTAATATCTGTCAGACGGGTATCGTAAGATCACCGCTGCCCCTTGCACCGTAGCCAAAGCTGTCGATAGCTAGCTAGATGTTATTGCTGTTTAAAGGGAAGAATAAAGGCTGTATTAGTCTGTAATGATTCAACACTGTTATGATTCTTGAATAAGATATAATTAGACAGGACTAAATCTGATCAAAATAATAATAGAAATGAGGTTGCAACCTATTACAGAATTAATACAAAGATTATTGGTTTAGGTGACTCGATATAATGAAAAGAAGAAGTAAAATAGAAATAAAGATAAAAATAAAGTAAAGATACAAGAGAGTTTAAAGGTTTTTTGTTTGGTGTGAGCTATTTATAGCTCGATTGTTTTGAGTTTGCAGTGTTTAAATTTAGGTTTGAATACAAAAGATCAGCAGGTGAAGAATAGAATAGAGTTGGAATAGAGTGAAAGAATAACAATAATAGAATTTAATGATAAGTTATCTGAATTAATAAAATAACTTATTGCGCTGTTAGATTCTGTGCTAGAGCGTCTTTTATGTTTGGTTTCGATTGTCGTCTTCAATTGAATTTACTTGGACATAGAAATTAAATCTGTCGCTCTGACAAGACAATTTAAATGTGAAGCTACTCTAAAGGTAACCGGCTGCTAAAGCTCGGTTCCTAGCAAGACAAGAGGTGAGTCAGTTAGGACGCTTTGCCTAGAACTGCTCGAAGAGCGTTTGTGAGTCAGTCAGGACGCTTTGCCTAGAACTGCTAGCGATCTTGCTAGCGCGGTGCCTTTTATATGGTTGGTGACGTCACGCGGTATCGCGTGATGTGCGCGTCTGATGTGTTGGCGTGTTCCGATTGGCCGGACGGTCGAACACGTTACAATACATATACATATACATATACATGTACATGTACATGTACATGTACACGTACATGTACATAGACATAGGCATATATATATATATATATATATATATATATATATATATATATATATATATATATATATATATATATATATATATATATATATATATATATATATATATATATATATATATATATATATATATATATATATATATATATATATATATATATACACAGGGTGGTCCATTTAACTCTATATATATATATATATATATATATATATATATATATATATATATATATATATATATATATATATATATATATATATATATATATATATATATATATATATATATATATATATATATATATATATATATATATATATATATATATATATATATATATATATATATATATATATATATATATATATATATATATATATATATATATATATATACACAGGGTGGTCCATTTAACTCTGCCACCTGATTTATCTCGCAAAATAATGTTGCTATTAAGTAGTGAGTATAATGAAACTTTTAGGGTTCAAAGGGGGAAAGAAGTTGGTGTTATTGGATTTTTCTGTCGAGGCGCCGCTGAGGTCAGGGGAAGGTCAACTTTGTTTTTTCAAATGGAGACCCATATTTTTCATTACGCGATTTTGTTCCATTTGAAAACTCAAACGACTTTTGTATGAAACATTTTTTTGCTAAACATCAATTTTTCATGCTATTCAACTGAACAACTATAGATTTCTCAACTTTTGAGAAAATTTCACCCCTAAACTATCAAGTTTGGAGAAAAATTACAAGACACAAAAAGTACGTAATTTCATGCAGATTCTTGGAGAATCATTGCAGAATTTTTTTTTCTCAACAATTCTTGATTTTGTTACGCAATTAAAGAAGCAGCAGTGGAAAATTATTGAGAAAAATTTTGGCATTATTCTCCAAGAATCTTTGCATGAAATTACGTACTTTTTGTATCTTGTAATTTTTCTCCAAACTTGATAGTTTAGGGGTGAAATTTTCTCAAAAGTTGAAAAATCTCTTGTTGTTTAGTTGAATAGCGTGAAAAATTGATGTTTTGCAAAAAAATGTTTCATACAAAAGTCGTTCGAGTTTTCAAATGGAACAAAATTACTTCATAAAGAATATGGGTTTCCATTTGAAAAAACAAAGTCGACCTTCCCCCTGACCTCAGCGGCGCCTCGACCGAAAAATCCAATAACACCAACTTATTCCCCCCTTTGAACCCTAAAAGTTTCATCACACTAAGTACTTAATGGGAGCATTGCTTTTCGAGATAAATCAGGTGGCAGAGTTAAATGGACCACCCTGTATACACACACACATATGCACACACATATGCACACACATATACACACACATATACACACATATACGCGCACATATACGCGCACATATATACATATATATATATATATATATATATATATATATATATATATATATATATATATATATATATATATATATATATATATATATATATATATATATATATATATATATATATATATATATATATATATATATATATATATATATATATATATATATATATATATATATATATATATATGTGTATATATGTATATGTATATATGTATATATGTATATATATATATATATATATATATATATATATATATATATATATATATATATATATATATATATATATATATATATATATATATACATATGTGTATATATATTGTGACGTTGCATTTTCGCAACACGTCACAAGGGTCGTAATTCGCGGCTAAAAGTCGTGAGGGCGGAAGGTTCCGGAGAGTATGCGACAGATCTTAGGTTAAAGTACGCTCAATTAGTAGACTATTTATTATTTTCTTTTTGCTGAGTTTTGTTTTATGGAATATTGTAAATCTCGGAACTTGGGAAGAAGACATCGCATGGACGCCGAGGGATTTCGACGTCTGGGATTAAGGTTCTTCCCGAAGAATCGAGTTTTGGATCGAGATTCCCGTTGTTCTTCAGCCTTTTCTGGAAGATATCACTCCGTTACTCCCGGTTGTGGATGCCACTGGAGCGGTAGAACAAGGATGGCTCCCTGAGCCAGCTCCTCCCGTTCCCGAAGACTCATCAGCCTGGGGCTGAACCACCACCGTCAACCACTTCTGGACGTCTCGGCGATGGTCGAATAGAGCAGTGTGAACTGAGTAGCACGTAAATGCTTCCCGTCGCCGATGACCAATCGACCTGGTGTCGAGCTAGACTTCACCATCGGCTTTCC